>JAECWJ010000321.1:0-89457 GCA_018150375.1 Drosophila sturtevanti | reverse complement strand
TAATGAGATGTCACACCATTCCCATGCATATAATTTGTGTATGGACATATGTATGTACATATACGTACACGTGTTAGAAAAAACAAAAAGAAGAGTGCGAAAAAGACAGAATATCATTTGTAGCGTTTTGTTGCTTACTCAAATTAGAACGAAATTTAAAAGAGAGCAAAAAGCTGAGCGAATGAAATATATGATGATTTATGTACACACTCATTAAGGAACAAAATGACCGCAATTAACTAAGATGCTCTTACATACGCTTTCCCTATTTGTTAATAATTTTGGATTATGACGAAACGTTTGTCGTCAGCAGAAGCACAAACAAAAATACAAAGAAATAAGTATAATATATACATCCGATGGAAGTGAACACATGTATATATGTGTGTATGTTTATCAGCTGATTGTGTGGGAATAGTTCAAATCATAGCCAAACTGTCTGAGAAGTGGGCGAGTCCAAGATGACGAAGAATGGAGGCTATAGGCTGAGTTCATTGGCAGATAAACGCACACATATGTACATATATATGTATGCATGCTGAATGGATTTATGTTAGTATCTACTGCGTTCCGCAGTCAGTTGTGTGTCACTCAATCCACAACTTATGACTCTCTCGATCATATGAGTGAATATCCAATTGACTCACTCAAATGATTTAATAAATTACTCAAAGATTTGAAATCTTGATTCCTGATCTCTTATACATATATATGTATGTATGTATGTATATACGCATGCCTGTGTATATACATATGTAGACTTAAATAACTGAATATAAATAGAAATATTACTAGTATTACATACATATAGAAATGTCTATATGCACAATATGTACCAAATTATTTGATTATGTTATTCGGAATACGATAGAAAAGAATTCAAACTGAATTTAATTTGAATGCAAATTTGAATAACTTTAATATTGGGAAAACTTTTGAAGCCGGATTCGATCTATGTACATATCATCCAGGGGAAAACTTGGATATCACTTAGAAGAGCAGAACAAATTTATTTACTTCCAAATAGAATAAATTTTATATAAAGAAAACTTAATGTTATATTTTTATTTTGTTAATTTATTTCGGGCTTACCACTCGATTAGTTTACTAAAATTTTCATAGCCGACGTTAAAAAAATCTTATCTCAAACTTAGCCAATTGAAAGAAAACCGAATGAGGATGAGGCGTGTCACAGAAGATGAGAAGGATGATGAGGAGAGGGGTTTATTGGCCGTGGGTGGCACACATGTATGTATGTGTGTATGTGTGTATGTCTGTATTTATTGCCTTTGGCTGTAACATGGCTATTTACATTCTTGTGGATAGATTGTTTTCTTGATCTCTTGCTAACATCTATTGTTATCTGTTTTCTTATACCAATCACGATTATCATTTCCATCGCTTTTGTTGCTATTTTCCTACTTAAAAAAGCAAAAACACAACAAAATATTAAAATTATTCTTTCGCACAACAACAAAGATTTTATATCAACAAAGATTTTATATCATTGTTGTTGTGCTTTTAATATTTCATGTTGCGTTCGTAATCTTTACCGTTGCAAGTTCCTCTCTCGTTCTCGCCCTCACATTGTTATTGCATGTGCAGTGTTTGTGGCTCTCCCGCTCTTTACCATTTTCTGTTGCTTGCGTTCTGCTCTATTTTCTCTCTCGCGTGCTACTGACACCGTGCTTTTTTCTAATTTTCAAAATGTTTTCAACAGAAAATGCATCAATCTGTTTTAATATTAATACTTATAGACTTACATTTTTAACATTTCAATCGTCAAATGCGATAGAAACAACTGACCAAATTGAGAAAAAGTAAAATTAATAAAATATATATTTCAATTTGTTAAAAGAGCTAGAATTCCCGCTGCCCGCTGTTTTCAAATTTTTCCCGCAATCGCATTTCCAAAACAGCCAGATCTGGCTGGAAAAAAGCTGAAATGGCATCAGTGCTGACACGTGTGTGTGTGTGTTTCTCTTAATTTCATTCTATTTGCTCTCTAACTTTGATTCAAGTGTCGAATTCGATTTAAGTACTGAGTGAGTTTCCTCCAAAATCTGTTTAATATTATAATTTTATAACTTCTTAGATACTTTGATGATTAAATTGTGTAAACTGTCTGCCAGTTCATGCAACAAAAATTTGAACCCCCCTACACCCCTTAACATATTTCTCTCATGACGCCCATGCATGTTTAATGTATGAACTACACAGCCAAGGTAAGGGAATATTGAGAATAGGGATCCTGTCAAAGGCCTACATACGGACACTTAGATTGGCGTTCCTCCGAAGAAAGACATTATTTGTTTTTAGGCTCGATCATTCCGAACATTCTGCCGAACATTCGTCGGATGACGTCTTAGCTTTCATTAAGACCAAAGTTCAAGCCAACAAAATATCGGTGGAAAAATTAAAATTAAATATTCAAGAGTGATCTCTTTTAAGATTGGTGTCCCGGTCAACCTGTTTGACTATAAATGTAGTAACATTTTTTCTCCGGATCACATTTTAATTCAAGAATACACGGTCAAAAGGAAAACTCGAGGTCCTGCTAGGACCACTTTCGTACCGTCAGCATCCGCTGGTGGTTCAAAAAACTACTTTCGTCCCTTTGTCAGAGTGTAAGACGACTTAAATCTAACCTTCCTAGACTGTATTTAGATAGTTTAGTATTTGATTTCAGAATTTTAGTTTTTACAGAGACATGGGGGAAACCTGATATTAGCGATGCATATGTTATTTCTTCAAAGTTTTCAATATTTAGGCGTGATGGGACCAATCGCTGGCCATCATTCATATTTCATTCATTTTCAGGAAATTGAGTTTGTTGGAGTTAAGGCTAGACTCAAATCTTTAGCCGCCTATGTAACAGGTTCCTACACTTCGACACGGCATTATATAACAAACATCTGGAGTCAATTCAATAAGTTTCTTCAGTACTATCAGATAGTGTCATCTAAATTGTTCTTGGTAATTTCCATTTGCCTGAAATTCAATGATTCCCTTCAGATGAATCTGCTTCGTCGTTTCCATCTACGTCACATTCTATTATTGATGGCCTTTTGGAATTATCTTTGGCCCAGATACAATCTGTTCGTAATAATAATGGACGATCTTTCGATCTGATATTTGTGATAGATTCGTCCAACTTTGCAATTTCTAGAACTGACCCTAAAGTCCTGGCGGAAGATAAATTTCACCCCAGTTTAGAATTGACTTTTGATTTTCCTTTTCGAGCAGCAATTGTTGGTGTTGGTATTAGAATTAATATGAGCTTATTACAAATTGGTCTCCTATATACAATTGATCAGATTATATTTTTTCTATATTTTGGAATACTCTTAATTCGGATGCAGGATGTTGTCTCATCGATCCTTCTAGTTTTCTCGTGAGTTATCTAACTTAAAGAATGCGAAATCCAGATCCGCTATAAGAATTACCTTCAGCGTTGCAAATCTGAGTTTTCGCCAAATCCGAAATTGTTCTATAACTTCGTTAATTCTAAACGTAAGATATCCGATCTTCCATCTCGCATTTCTTTTGAAAATAATACAGCGCACACTGATCAAGGAATTGATCAAGAGGATTTATGTAATTCCATTGTTCCACTTTTCCATCTATTTGGAAGAAATCCTATATATGTAATTCCACTTTATATAAATGGTAAGAAATCCCAAGCAACGAATTATGGGGGTATCTCTAAATTGTCTTAAAGCGTTTGAAAAGTTAATTACTTCTCAACTGGAACATTTTTTAATTATTTCACCAATTCAGCATGGGTTTGTGAAACATAAGGTATAGAAAATTATCGGATCGGAGGTAGCTCGCTCAAAGTTTGTGTGGTTCAAAACAGTTCTAGTGAGGAAAACTTTTTTGTTTTTTGAAATATCTCAAATTTGGCATACAGAGGAGAATTCTTCTTTTACATCATACCAGTAAATTTGACTGAGATCGGATAATAAATGCCGATAATAATAAATCAACCCCCATGAGGATCAGTATATATTCAGTATATATTCAGTTAATTAAATACTTGTATATATGCATTTATATACAAATATGTCGTAGCATCACTATATTATAAGTATCAAGGCAGATGTCGTCTGAGTTCTAAAGTTATCCTAGTCTGGAGCAGTATGGGCTCGACAGTAGTTGAGAGCAGAGAAAATTGTGAATGGAGAAATTTTACTTTGGAGAGAATTGTAAAAAGATAGAGTTCACTAAAGGAAAAGAAATAAATGAAAGAAAATGGAAAATACATCAACCTCTCCTACATCAGAAGTGGGATCACCAAACCTACAAGTGTATCCTAATCGTGTCATCAAGGGAGTGTCTCGAAGGGAGTGCACTTTTAATTGCACTTGGCAGGGCATTGGCTGGAACCGCATCTCCATGGTTATCCCAAATTTATTATCCCGGGATGACTTGATCGCAATTCCAAGATCTTTTCATACAAAGGTTCGAGGGCACAGGACATGCTTACTGAACGCCCAGACAACAACGAATGAATATCCGTATATGGCAGCCGTCTAGTGACGTCATTGATGACGAAATGGCAATCAATGATGGGAAGAGGAAATAGCACACACGGCTGCAATCCGTACTTTCTACCACCACAGTAAAGACTCGCGCCGAAATGCAGAAGCTGCTGAAGGCGTACTCATTTGGAAAGCATTCTGGATCAGACCTTGGCCCGGAGAAGAAGAGGATGAAGATGCAATCCATGAGATGAAATCCATTTTATGACATACCAACAGTTGGACGACTGCAAGTAAAGGGCTACAGGTGTGGCAATGTTGGCCATATTGTGTCGACTTGCACGATGGGTGCAGCATCATCCAGTGTTAGATATGTGTCCAGTACTGAAGCCTGAAGGAGCAATGCATCAAAATGGTGAGCTGTATCGATTCTTCTTTGATTCTGGTGCTGCGTTTTCATTGATAAAGGAAAAATTATGTAATTAGATTGCTGGGAAACGATATTATAATACAATAGGCCTAGGGTACAGATTTGTCAGATCAATTAAGAGATTCTATTCCATAATGTAATGGAGAACTATTCCAAACATGACATAGTATTCGATATTACAATGAAGTCTAATAACTTGGAAATGTTTTTGACCAAAACTGTAAGTGTGGTACGTAATGAGTCAGAAGCAAAAATTATGATGAAATCCATTGAGAATAATAAAAATCTAAAATAAGGTGAAAAGTGAAATCTAATTGACATATTAAATGATTTCTCAGGTAGCTAAAATGTGAAAAACTACTGGTACTTTAAGAAAAGAAAATAAAACTCTAAGAACCAAAATAGAAGAGATGATAGAAGCACTAGTAATCCGTCCAAGGAACTGGCCATTTGCAAGTCCAATCCTGCTAGTAAAGAAAAAGGATGAGAATGGATGAGAATAGGTTATGTATAGACTACAAAGAATTAAATGCCAATACAGTGTCAGGCAAATATCCGTTGCCACTTATTTCTGCTCAATTTGATAGACTGCGTTGTAGACGATATTTTTCTAGTCTTGACATGGCCAGGGGATTTTTATCAGGTTCCCAGCGAGGTAGAATCAATAGAACTACATTAGTCACGCCAGATGGCCAATACGAATTCCTTGCTATGCCGTTTGGACTGAAAAATGCATCTTCCATTTTCCAGAGAGTCATTGTACGAGCATTGGGAGAATCTACACTAACGATGTTCTGATTGTAGCTGAATCGAAAGAGGAAACTTATGAAAGGTTAGCCATTGTCCTGAAAATATTGTCAAGTGCAGGAATTTCTTTCAATATAAGGAAATGTCAATTTCTTTAAACCAAAGTATCTTGGATTCCTTATCGAAGGTGGAGAAATTAAACCAAATCCTAAATAGAAGATAGAAGCACTGTCTGCTCTGAATCAGCCAAGTTCAATTACCCAATAGGATTGGTATCATATCGGAGCAAATAAAGCCTTTGTATAAGTTAACACTAGTTTTGTTTGGAATGAGCAGCATGAGGAGGTTATACGATAAAAAATTACTAGTGATCCAATATTGATCATATTTGATCCATAACGACCAATTGAACTGATGCATAGAATTGACGGAAAATGCAGAGGGTGGTGGAATATTACGGTATATTTACTACTGCATCAGAGTCAAAATATCATTCTTATGATATACATGTAAAACATTACCGGCATCACTTGCAGGATAGAAAATTTGTTGTGTACACAGATTGTAACTAATTGAAGGCGATTCGAACAAAAATTGAATTCAGTGCAAGGATCCATCGTTGCTGGCCATTTCTATAATCGTTTGATTCCGATGTGGACTATAGAAAAAGAACTCAAAGAAATCCAATCCCAAAGAAACCAAACAGCATGAATAAATTAATGGAGGCGCGTATTGATATATTAGAAATAACTGATAATTGGATCAGTATATCAGCGACATTATAGAACGGTTGAAAAGCGGTTAAATGCAAGAAGACATGGCAAATATATATGAGATTCGTGTTGGATTATTATAACTTAAAATACAATTAAATGGCAGAACTCGATGCCAAGACAATTTAGGTGGTCAGTCATTAATAATGTTCACGAGTCGATATTGCATCTAGGATGGCAAAAGACATTAAATTAGATTGGTTTCGTCGGGTAAGATTAAAATGGAGATGGAACCAATTCCAACAATCAAGATACCATGGGATACAATTCGCACAGACATTAGCGGCAAATTAAGTGGAAAAAATGATATGAAAGAATATATCATATTTATAAATATATATTTATATCTATCTACGCGATACCTTAAACCTATATTCAGACAGTTGTATTAAGGCAGTTGAAGAAGGCGTATCCCCAATTGCATCATTGCAGATCAGGACGGAAGCTTTGGAGAGGTAGAACGTGTGATGAGCACCATTAGAAACTTTCTTACAGTAGTAGAGGCAGGGGAAACAATCATGGCAGGAGACGATTGAAGATGTTCAGTTACCTATGAACTGTACCAGTAACAGGGTGACTAAGTTTATCCCGTTGGAGTTGCTGATAGTTATTAATGTTACCCTGAATTGTGAATTATAATGAAATTGATCTTAACGAAATAAGAACGCAAGCAAAAGAAAATATTGACAAAAGTTCCATGTATGAAAAATGTCGAGTGGATAAGAATAAGGCAAAAGTTGTCAAGGATAAGATTGGGCATCATGTCTTGTTAAAATGTGAGGAACGGCACCAGACAAAACTTGACCCAAAGTTCAAGGGGCCATTTGTGGTGATTGAATTGTTGGAAGGTGACCGATATCTCGAGAAAGTTTACTTTGGAGAGGTCTCTAAAGAAAAAGAAATAAATAAAAGAAAATGGAAAATACATCAACCTCTCCTACATATGCATACACAAACAACATACATACATACATCCTTACAAACATATGTACAGTGGTTCCAACGCCAAATCGCACAAGATTTTTTGTTTATTATAATGAGTTTTTTCGTTAGTACTAAGTTACTTATTTTCAAATTATTTTAAGGCTTATTTCACTAAAACAACAAAAAACATTTCAAATTTCAACCATTAACATTTTTTGTATATTAAAATATCAAAGAAGCTAACTTCGGCCGTGCCGAAGTTTGTATACCCTTGCAGATTAATTGATTACTTTCTCCGTCATATCGGATTCAAGATATTTTAAAAATTGGAAATATAAAATTTTAAAAAAATTTGAACCAAAAAAAGAAACAGTAAGAAAAAATTCGAGTTTGCCAACGGTCGGATTTGAACCTCCGCTCACGTTATTTCTAGAATCGATCTCTACCTATTGCGCTACCAAACTTATAATCCACTGCCTCGCTATTTCGGTATACATTGCAAGCGTCCAGCTTCTCGCTCTCTAAATTTTCTGACGAATTCTAGAAAACAACAACACAATACAAATAGTTTTTTGTCTCTTTCTGTTTCGCACTCAGCTTGTAGTTTTTTCAAGCACGTGTTCGCATATATGTATGTATGTATGTATGTTTGTATGTTTCCATGTATGTTGTTTGTGTACGCATATATAAAAGCAAATATAAACGTATTTAATTGGCTGCATATGCATACATACTGATGCTGATGGGGGTTGATTCATTGATTTTATTGATTTATGTCGGTTTTTATTATCCGATTCAAACTTACTGATATGATGTAAAAGTATAATTCTCATCTGTGTGCCAAATTTGGTTGAGATATCTTAAAAAACAAAAAAGTTTTTCTCACAAGAACTGTTTTGAACAACTCACATTTTGACCGAGGTACCTCTGATCTTTCCTATTTTTCTATAACTTATAGTTGTCCGATCCGACCAATCTTTAAACTTAATTTGCTTGCAACATCAACGGACAGAATGATATGACTTTTATTCACGTAGCTCAAAATTTAAGATCGATTAAGTATGTAGAAACAGACAGACGGACAGACGGACAGACGGACATGGTCATATCGACTCGGCTTTCGATGCTGATCAAGAATATATATACTTTATGGGGTCGGAAACGATTATTTCTATGCGTTACAAACATCTGACCAATTTTATTATACCCTCTACAAGGGTATAAAAACGAATAACAAGTTCGATTCTGAGCTTCAACGCCAAATCGGAAAAAGATCCATTATTTCGATTATTGCATTACGGTATGTGCCCAAGCTCATTTAAGTGACAGTAACACAAATTATTTTTCGAAATGGGTCCACGTGGAAAGTTGAAGCACGGCAGATCATTTTAAAGCTGCATTTTGATAGAAAAACCGTTAGTAAAATATCAGATCTGGTCGGAAGGGGCAAATCTACCGTCCATGATGTTATTAAAAGGTTTCGGGAAGATGGAAACCTGATGAACAAATATATGAACGCATATATGTACATATGTATGTACATACATACAGAAAGACACAGAAAACTATTTGTATTGTTGTTTTCTTGAATTCGTCCGAATTTTTAGAGAGCGAGAAGACAACGCATGTAATGTATACCGAAATAGCGAAGTTTCCAGTTTTAAGTTAGGTGTGTAGTAGGTAAAGATCAATTCTAGAAATTACATTGAGCACAGGTTCAATCCCGCCGCCGTAGCGAGCTCATATTTTCTGCAAGGGTATACAAAACATCGGCCGAAATTAACGTCTTTGATATTTTTTAAATAATAAATTTCTAATATATTTTTTCTTAATTTACTTACTATCAACTCAATTAATCTGGCTCAATTAACTAAAGCAAAAATCAGAACAATGAGAAGAGAATTAAGTAACAAATACTCGAATATGACCAGAGAGAAGTATTTACGCCAATTTAAATTGTTTATTACTACTGTAGTTGTATTTGTGTCACTAAATAGCAAGAATCGGTAGACCTAAAACGACATATAAACATTTCAGCTGCAAAGTAGGCAACAGTTTTTCTGCTGGGACAAAGCAATCGCACTGCTTGAAAATTTGATTTCAGCAAACAAAATTTATACCATTTATAAGAGGAAAAATGTGACTTGAAATCTATTCATATAATTTTTTCGTATATATAGCATATGCAAATTATGAATTAATTATTTTATTGGAAGAGTTTTTATGATTATTAAATATTATTGAAACTTTTAAATTTGGGACTTCGTTTAAAAAATGACAAACGAAAAAGTTATTGATTGCGATCGACTTTTCTATTTCTATTATTCTTTCTTATAACCAAGTTGGAGAAGGGGGTAGAATTCGCCAATAACTCCAACAACAAACATTTAGCGGACACACACACAATATCAATATAGCGCTTTATTATACATACATACATTGAAAATTAAGCATACCTTTTTTCTCATACATGAGGACAGTGAGCTCTGTAAAAGCGAATGGGTGCAGCTAATCAGCTGTTTTAAAATTTAAGCAAATAATAACTGCTTATGGTATAGTTTATATGAGGAAAAGAGAATAGAAAAATGGAAATTTAAGAGAGCGCCGAAATAGCAAAGGAAGCGTTAAAGCGATTTAATGACCTCGCATTGGTTTTACTTAATCATTTTTCTCTTCATATTCTTTTTTTTATAATTTTTCTTGGTATTTGCACAATTAAATTAACGAAGTAAAGAAAGAATAATTATTAAAGGCCGTAACTTACAGATTGTTTGGCTGAATCATCCCACGAAGAGAGCGCTTTCTGTGGGGGCGAATCTTTTACTGAAAATTTGTTCGATCTCTTCTCTCATTCGAGAATAAAATAGTAAATTGAATTTATAATCATTGGGACGTGGATACAAGGGTTAATTTTAAACTCTCTTGATGCAACTTCGTTTCTTCTTTTAAGGAGTAATGCACGTGCATTCTCTTATTTCTTCTTAAAATAAAAATTAAAACTAAGACGGCTTCAACTTGTTTTTTTTGTACGATAATGGTGTGATATATTTACTGAGAGAGCGAGAGAAGGAGAACATTAAGTGACCTTCAAATTTGAACTTTCTCTTTTTCATAATGGTCGACATCAGGGCAAAGAGAATTATTCGTGTAAGGTATCTCTTAGCATTTATTTCGGCTAAGCTGGGTTATTTCAATTTTTTTTCTTTTGTAAACAAAATTTTCTCTTTCACAACGAAAATCAATTATATAAAAGAGGCCAAATCTCAAATCTAGATTAATCACTCGCTGTCAAAGCTAAAAGGTTAAGGTCTTTAAGCTTATCTAATCTCTGTTAATGTCTTAAAACTTACCCACAATAGATTTTAGCACTGTAATAATATAACTTTTCTTTATATTCACCAATTACAAGGCATTTTCCATAATTTTTGATTTAAATTTTTTTGTTTTTCACTTTAGATTGTAAGTCAGATCTCTTTGTGGATTAAGAGAGTAAGAACACGACTTGCGTCGCCTGAGGGCTGAACGGAAAATTAAGAAGTTCACGCATTACAGCCAGAAGGGGACCTAACCCAATCTCTAATTGATAACACAGGCTCAGAAGCCTCTCGAAACTGACCAACAGAGCCTTTGAGCGAAATTTATGTTTACGATATTTAGTAGAAAAGACAAAAGCCAGGTTTCAAGCGGCTTCACAATTTTAATTGTTGAAAATATTGTTAAAAGTTTCATTGCAATTATTTGTTTCATTGAGCAGTCATCAAATTAGTTCTGAATATTTTATTCTTTTTTCTATAATTATAAAATAGAACAAGAAAATTATAATAAATTAATTACAGAGATCTAAGACTGAAATATCTTCTAATTGGTTAGTATTGAGACAATTTCGTTATTATCATTTTTATGAGCAGAATGATGACTTTTTTTTTACCTTTGAGGTGAATTACTTATCCTTTTTATTAGGGATATATCATTACATATTTCTGGATCTCCGTAATTGTCAACTCTTCGTGGATTAGCCATAGTTATTATAATAATGTTGTTGACTAAGTAAGCTGTTGGTTTAGGAGAAGCATTTTATTCGTTGACTGATGTAGAAGATGTGATTTGATGATTATCCGAATAAATAGCATATGTAGAAATATTATTTGAAGGAAATATATATTATTTTAAGACGTAGCTAAATATCTGTTTATGAAGAATATTCACCTTTCACTTTGCAGTTAATGCATCGAGTGACCTTTTGACATTATTTCAATTCTTTCTACTCGCAATGTTTCTCTTCTTCGCAAATTGTGGATATTTTCCCTTTATTGCATTTTATTTGCTTGTGTCCAAAGAAGACAGGGAAATTTAATCATATACTAAAGTAACATCATATCCGATATAAGCGATATAAGTGGATATACATTTTGACTGCTTTATTCCTGCACGATTTCATATTTGGGGATATATCAGACATCATTGGAATAGACTAGAATATTGATAAAATTTGTTATTGCAGACTCACAGACATTAACTTGGATAGTCCAGTGTCCAGTTCAGTATCCAGTCCAATGTCCAGTCCGTTGTGATTAAAAGTGGGGAAACATGGTGTAAAGTTTTCGGACTTACTGTTCTCGTTTAAAGGTGAAGATGTCATTGCTTGAAGATGTTTCATTGTTGTTTGTCACTTCTATAAATTAATATATAGATTGAACTGAGAAGATCTTCGTAGATATTGGATGCGATCGCTCCGCAGGTTGTCTCTTTGTAGGGTTAACTCTTGTGTCTCCCTCCAGGAACTTCAATTAGCGACCGATATCTTTCGCAGTTTGTCGAAAACTTAGAATATTCGTAGTTAGTTGCTGCTTAATCTGCCCGAAATTGGTCAATTGATTCATTTTACTGGAAGTCCATTTAATGAGACATTTTACATCCTGTCGGGGTTCCAAAACATTTCTTCTTCCGTGTTCTATGGACAACCTACAGAGATCCATGTTGGATAATCGTCTGAGGACACGTTAAGGTCTTTCAATTCGGAGTATCTCAGATTCACAATTTGTTTGCTGCTCTAAAATTATCTTTAATTAGTTATAAGCCTTTTGAATAATTTTTTTTGGTTTTGCTCGTTTCTAACTGACTAAAATTAAACCAAGTTTTTTATTTATTAAAGTTTATTAACTAAGTTCGATAATTATTAATTCTTAAATTGTTTCAGACAACATTATGTTTTTGCACTAAATAAATGAAAATAATTGAAATTGACCTTTCACACTTGGTGTCCCGTTACAACTAAACCCAAATAGAAAATTAACAAAAATGTAAAAACTTTGTTAGGATTCGAAATTAGTAGAGGAATTTAATTTAAATAGAAAGTTCGTACAATCTGATCCTTCACCTTTGAATGTACTTATAATCAATAGAAAATTGAATATCCAAGGACAATTAGAATGTTAATGGAGAGTAAATTTAATCATCGAATGAATAAACATTTATAATCAAGTAATATATTATTAGAATACTCTGAGATTCTTCCCCTTCAGTTTGAAAAATTCAGAGGACACGCCTATAATATTTTACATTAAAATTCGAATATGGAATTTTTCCATAAAATCAAAGAAATATAGATAGGGTCATCTAATACTCTGATCGGACAGTTTATAAGGAGATGATTAAGTACAAAATATAAATAAAAGATCCAGTTGGTGTAATATGATAATAATTTTAAGTTCCATATTCGTCCGCTTCGATTGATGCAATGGAAAAATGTTAAAATAAATCCATTAAGTTAGATGAAAGCCCTGGATCAAAAATGAATATATATTTATACTAGACCTTTTAGAACCTTTGAGATTTTATGTCTTAAGTCAATTCGAGTATTGATATACTTACTGCAGGATTCCCAAACTATAAACTATAAAGCCGATATCCCAAATTAAATAATCAAAGAAAAGATTTACAATTTGATGGCTAAACGCTGAAGAAATATTTTATTAGTTTAACGATATTGCAAAGTTATTTCTTTTAAAAAGAACAATATATATATTTTATTTATATGGCAAACATAAGTATTTAATTTAAATATTTTTAAAATGAATTTGTAGTTTTTAAGCTCATTTTTCACTTAGACGTTGGTCGTATCAGCATCTGAACTGATTTTAGAGGAACCCCAACATAGCGTCATCATTATTGGAGTAACTTTTATAGTATCTGCCGTTGAGATTGCTAAGACAAATAAAAATAAAATATTAATTGATTTAATTTAGTTGTAAAAAACAAAAACTAATTAGCTACTTACGATCCAACATAATTTTTGTACCACCAGCCACCATGGTAAAGTTCCGCCAAATTGAAATCTCCGCTTGTATCATTACCCTGATCATATGTTGAGAACTTCTCACCTACATACCACTGTAGATCATCCCAAGCTGTTCCACTAAAATCTCCAATTGACTGCAATCTATATTTCTCGGTTTCATTGCCAATTACAAAATTATTATATCTCGCATTCTCGACTTCTCCATCGAAGTCCTCCATTTCTATATACAATTCATAACGTTGCGAATTGGTGATGCGATGCAAATGCTCTAATCCGATGAAAAATTCCCCATCTAATTTACCAAATCCGTTTCTATATTCAGTCCATTTCCTATAAAAGTCTTCGCTACCGTCAAATCTTTTCTCAATAACTATCCATCCACCGTCAGATATATCTCCATTACAGAGAACAGGAAATGGATCTAGATTGGGAATGGTAATCGTATGAATACCCGATGAGAGGCCTTTGCAACCGATTTGAGGAAGTTTTCCTTTGCACTCGACTATATCTTTTTCTAGTTCTTTTATTGTTCGAGAATTGCTTTCTGTTAATTGATTATTGGATGATAATTGATTTTCAGATTCCTCCAATTGTTCCTTATAAGATGTAACTTGTGATTTCAAATCTTTTAATTCATTGCTTAATCTCTCTTCTTTAACCTTGTGATCAGCAAAATCCTTTTTGGATTTTATTTCTAATTCGTTTACTATTCGGTCGTTCTCATTTTTTAAATTTTCCATTTCTAATTTAAGTTTTCCCTCTATCTCAATTCTACTTTTTCTTTCTATTTCTATTTCTTTTTTCAACTTATCCTGATTTGCCATGCATTCATTCAGATCTTTTTCTTTAACTTTCAAATCTTCTTCAGTTTTTTCGCAATTAATCTTATTTTGAACAGATTCCCTGAGTATTTCATTTGTTTTACGTAGCTCTTGAATATGCTCATTTAGAGATTTGATATGATCTCTATAATCATTTAGATCATCCAATCTCTTCCTTAGCTCCCTATTTTCATTATCTCTATCTATATGATCTTGTGACTTTGCTTGAATTTGTTCTTTCAGGGACTCGTAACAAGGTGAGGCACATGGATTCTACAGGGAAATATATCAATCAGAATACAGAATATATATATATATCACATTATACTTTCCCACTCACCTGGACATCTTCTGTCATATTTGAAGGTGGCGCTGATGTCACTTGATCGTATCCAAGAAGAAGAAAGAGCACACAAAGTGCAAAAACACTTTGGAATCTTAGAAGATTCATTTTGGAAAATATATCCAAATAGGTATATATGTACAAATATATAATTATTTTTAAATATATATTCACTTGGCACGTTCTATTGCTACAATGTCACAGAGAGGAATGATTTCAATTTTTAAATATTCTTACCATTCTCTAGGAGCCAAATTTTGGCGGAAATTTTTATTATCGGCCGATATATATATAGATGTATATATACAAAATTATTTATAGGCATATAAATTTATATAATAAAAATATAACAGACTTCGAGATGCTCTGCAGCAAGTAGGAGCTCATCTCGAAATTGAATTGCTATATATATGAAAATTTGATTCTTCTGATATCGTGCCCATTATCTTAAATAGATCGGAAATAATTATTTTTCTGATCACTTTACTAGAATTCAATATATTTTTCCTTTTCATTAAACGAGAATGTATAATGCGAACTCGTTCAGGAATTAATTAATCGAATATATAAAAGTAATAGTTAGGTATTATCGTATCAAATATATATGCGGATAATAAAAATAAAAAATCACTGATGTGATTAAACGCGTTTTGTTTAATTCAAAATTAAGAATTTAATAAAAGAAAATTTAAAAATTTGATTTGTTTTCTTAATTTTAATTGATTATTTATTTAATTAAAATTCTTAATATTATTTATTTAGTTATAAATCATTCAGTCAATTCCAAAATTTAATAGGAATTGTTTAACTTAACATATATTTATGTCTTTAGTCATTTATCGGTAAATATCTCATATAGAACAGTTATATATTTATGTAAACACTCGTGACCGCAATTAACTGAGATACTCTTACATACTCTTTCCCTATTTTTCAATAATTTTGGATAATGACGAAACGTTTGTCGTCAGCAGAAGCACAAAAATAAATACATAGAAATAGATATACATACATATGTATGTATGTATAATTGTTTCCGATGAAACTGAACACATGTATGTGTGTATGTTTATCAGCTAAGTGTGTGGGATCATATGAGTGAATACCCAATTGACTCACTCAAACATCTCGTTCCACTCAAATGATTTAATAATTTACTCAAAGATTCGACACATTGACCCTTGAACTCTTATCGATTTATGTATATGTATGACTGTATAGACGCATGCCTGTGTATATATGTATGTATGTATGTACATATGTCGACTTAAATAACTGAATATGTCCATTGATACATACATACATACATACATAAATAGAATATAAATAGAAATATTAAGGGTATTACATACATACATATAGAAATGTCTATATGTACAATATGTACCAAATTATTTGATTATGTTATTCGGAATATGATGGAATTCTTTATCAAAAGATTTCAAACTAAATTTAATTTGAATGTAAAGTACTAAAGCAACCGATTCGATCTATACATATATCATCCAGGGGAAAACTTGGATATCATTTAGAAGAGCAGAACATACATACATACATACATATGTATTTATTTTCTGCAATTGGAATAGATTTTATATAAAAAAAACTTAATTAATTAACAATAAATGTCTTTTGTTTCGAGTTAACCACTCGACGCAGCGATTAATTTACTAAAATCTTTCATAGCCGATGTCAATGAAATCTTATTTCAAACTCAGGCAATCCGCATAAAACCAGCAGAACTTGACCCAGTGGCGGATGCTTTGGATGATGCGGATTGGTGTAAGAGGATAAGAAATAAATCCTTCAGCATTTGAGTCATTCGAATTGAAAGAAAACCGATTGAGAAGGAGGCGTGTCCTAGAAGAAGAATGATGAGGAGAGAAGTTTATTGGATGTGGAACGCACACATATGTATGTATCTACATATGTATGGATGTATTTATTGCGTTTGACTGTAAATTGTACGACTGTCTTTTTAATCGAACATTTGTGAACTCTGCTCGATCCTCTGCTTCTATCTCCCACACTCTTAAGAGTGTGTCCTTTAATCAACAACTTTATACACTGATAAATATGTGAATGAATGACAAATTAACTTAATCAAACATCCCATTTCAATCGCAAGTTTTTAATTAGTCTGAGACTCGAAACCTTGACTCAGGTAGAGTAGTCATATGTAGATATATAGACACTTGATTCCGTATATAGTCTTAAATTGATTTCATAAACATATATGTCTTGGAGAATTGAACTAGTAAAGCGAACATTCCGTGCAACATATTCGAATGTCATGTGTAAAAGAGCAGAGCATGTTGGGCGCCAGGAGAGTTCTGTTCCGAACACTAGATACATACATATAAAGCGAGACTTAATATTTTTATACATTTCATAGACTGGAAGACAAATTAAACTTTGTTTCACTCTCACTGCCATCGATTAATTGTATCTTGTGTAAAGCTTTTTGTGGACAATAAAATCAATTTGGTTTTGCTGTGGTTAAAGATTATGGTTTTACGCTAGCTAATCATTTAATACATTGGAAAACTCCTAGTTATATAAATGTTTGTATGTATCTACATGAATAGACATATGTATGTATGTACATATATGTATGTAGATTTAATGCTACTATTTTGATCGAGAAACGTGAATCTCAAACTTACATACCGAACCGAACGGACACACCAAACTGCACGAACCACAAACTATTTTTTCCATTTCCTGACCAACCCATCCAACACCATCTAAGTTGCATTCCTTGTTGCCTCATATTCTCAAATCCTGACGCAACTTATTTGACAAATTGCGAAATTGTTACGCATGAAATTCCTTATCAATTCACAAAATCCACTGATGTATACAAATATCCACTGGCATATACATACATACATACATACATACATACATATACGTACATACATATGTATATACAGTGGAAGCTCTAGTCGCGGACAGCTCCCGCAAGCGAACATCTCTCCTAGCCGGACGAATTTTAAAGTCCCAAGATTTTTAGCATGATTTTCGTTCCCGTGGACGATTTTTTTGAAAATTTTAATACAAAAAATCTCTCGCAGGCGGACAAAAAATGCATTTCAATACAACATACTGACAATGTGCGAATAATGCGAAGCGAAGTTGAGTTGTCGCTAAGCTGCAAAACGGTCAACGGGGCCAACCACAATATCTAAATCTTTTATGAAGTCGTTTTGATTACTTAAATCTTGAAAATAAGCAGAAAAACTTTAAACAGTTTACAATTGACCAATTTTTCAAAACATAAAATTGTTAAAAACATACATACAACCCATACATATGTAATATATACATACGTTTCTTGTAACTTAAATATGTATGTACATATATATTAACAATAAAACTGAATTTAAAATACATACATAGATATCAATTTTGTTGGCAAGTGGACATCTCTTGCAATCGGAAAAAAGTACTGATACCGTGGCAGTCCGGCTACGAGAGCTTTCACTGTATATATGTATGTATGTATGTATGTACGTGGGACTGGGTACTATTTTTGGGTAAAATAAGAACACGGTCCCATACAGTTTAAATAATAATATGCATAATATGCCCTGTTTCTTTATTATTTGAATTATTAAGTCACAAAAAGGTCTCCTCGTCTGTTTCCTTACTTATCTCGTCCTTCGTTTCTTTTCTTCTATCGCCGTCTGCTTCTTTTTCTATTCTCTTCGTCTTGTTGCCTACATCTTCTTTAACATCGTTATATGTACATATGTATGTAGGAATGAGATGTCACACCATTCCCACACATGCATATACATACATATGTATATACATATGTGTATGGACATACATACGTACATACATATCTACACGTGCTTGCAAAAACCAAAAGCAGAGTGCGAAAGAGACATAATATCATTTGTATTGTGTTGTTGCTTACTCAAATTAGAACGAAATTTAAGAGAGAGCGAAAAGATGAGCAAATGAAATATACATACATACATACATATGTATGATGAAATAGCAGAGAGCTGCTACCCTTCGGCTTTGAGGTGTGGTAGGTGGAGGAGATCGATCCTAGAAATGCAAGGGGTGTGGGTTCCACTCCGAGAGGGGCAAGGTGAAATCACTTAAGTTGTTCTTTTCTGCTTCAAATTTTTTTTTAAATTTATATTTACAGTAGCTTAAAAATCTTGAGGCCGATATGACGGAGAAAGTATTTGATTAAGTTGCAAGGGTATGCAAACTTCGGCCAAATTATGATTCAGTGATATTGGAAATTGCAATGTTTATATACATATTAGTTAAAATTTTCCTTTCCTTTAGGATCAAAGTATAACTTATAAATGTAGCATGTAGTTTTTGATTCCTATTTACATACATATGTACATATGTACATTATATCTGCTCGACATTGCTCTCCAATATATGAAATCCAAGGCGGTGAAAATACTACTCCTAGGCAGCCCATAATTTATATTAAGCTATGTATACATACATACATATGTATGTACATATGTACATCTGTACATACATATGTAAGTTAAAAAACTAAAAAGATGGACTTCGTATACCCTTGCAGATTTTCTCTATATAATTCACCAGAAGCATTATTATAAATTAAACATACCAAAATTACAAATTCAAAATTTTGAGCTTGAGAAAAAAAATTTTTCACACAAAATTTTTTTTTGTACCGATTGTTCCTATAACAGCTATATGATATAGTCGTCCGATTTTGATCAAACTTGATTGAAGTATTAAGAAGCATATTAAACTCACAAATATCAAATTTCGTGGCATGCGGTTGAAAAACAATAGAGTTATTGAGGATAAACCTTATTCATGACCGATCGGTCCTATGGGAGCTATATGATATAGTAGTCCGATCGGGATGATTCCGAGATATACAATGCCTGCAGCAAAAAGGAGCATATGCTGAAAGTTTCAGCTCTGTAGCTCTTATGGTCTCGGAGGAGAAGCTGTTGATCCAAACAGACGGACAGACGGACAGACGGACATGGTCATATCGACTCGGCTATTCATGCTGATCAAGAATATATATACTTCTGACCAAAATTAATATACCCTCTGCAAGGGTATAACAATTAATTTGTTGTTTTATTTATATCGCAGCGATGCGACTTATGTATTTATTTTGTTATTAAATTGAAACTGAAAATTATTACAAATTTGGAGGCAAAAATATAATGGCGGCGGCAGCGTCGGCGGTTGCGCGTGTTGTTTCGCAACTTTCTTTAGAATTGTTTTTCACATGAGCGGATCTATTGACCTTAGCTCAGCACTTTTGGCCTGGCAGCGGGTCATTGGTTTAGATACATATCGTTAACTTACATATGTATATATTCACTTGGCACGTTTTATTGCTACAATGTCACAGAGAGGAATAATTTCAATTTTTAAATATTCTTACCATTCTCCATATGTATGTATACATATGTACTTCGGAGCGAAACTTTGGCGTAAGTTTTATTTATCAGTTATATACATATATAAATACATACATATGTATACATATATACAAGGGCATATATGTAAATACATATTTATAATTAAAGTGTAAACGACTTCGAGATGCCCTGCAGCAAGAAGGAGCTCATCTCGAAGTTGAATTGCTACAAATTTGAGAATTTGATTCTTCTGATATCGTGCCCATTATCTTAAATAGATCGGAAATAATTATTTTTCTGATCACTTTACTAGAATTCAATATATTTTTCCTTTTCATTAAACGAGAATGTATAATGCGAACTCGTTCAGGAATTAATTAATCGAATATATAAAAGTAATAGTTAGGTATTATCGTATCAAATATATATGTATGCGGATAATAAAAATAAAAAATCACTGATGTGATTAAACGCGTTTTGTTTAATTCAAAATTAAGAATTTAATAAAAGAAAATTTAAAAATTTGATTTGTTTTCTTAATTTTAATTGATTATTTATTTAATTAAAATTCTTAATATTATTTATTTAGTTATAAATCATTCAGTCAATTCCAAAATTTAATAGGAATTGTTTAACTTAACATATATTTATGTCTTTAGTCATTTATCGGTAAATATCTCATATAGAACAGTTATATATTTATGTAAACACTCATTAAAGAACAAAGTGACCGCAATTAACTGAGATACTCTTACATACTCTTTCCCTATTTTTCAATAATTTTGGATAATGACGAAACGTTTGTCGTCAGCAGAAGCACAAAAATAAATACATAGAAATAGATATACATACATATGTATGTATGTATAATTGTTTCCGATGAAACTGAACACATGTATGTGTGTATGTTTATCAGCTAAGTGTGTGGGATCATATGAGTGAATACCCAATTGACTCACTCAAACATCTCGTTCCACTCAAATGATTTAATAATTTACTCAAAGATTCGACACATTGACCCTTGAACTCTTATCGATTTATGTATATGTATGACTGTATAGACGCATGCCTGTGTATATATGTATGTATGTATGTACATATGTCGACTTAAATAACTGAATATGTCCATTGATACATACATACATACATACATAAATAGAATATAAATAGAAATATTAAGGGTATTACATACATATGTACATATAGAAATGTCTATATGTACAATATGTACCAAATTATTTGATTATGTTATTCGGAATATGATGGAATTCTTTATCAAAAGATTTCAAACTAAATTTAATTTGAATGTAAAGTACTAAAGCAACCGATTCGATCTATACATATATCATCCAGGGGAAAACTTGGATATCATTTAGAAGAGCAGAACATACATACATACATACATATGTATTTATTTTCTGCAATTGGAATAGATTTTATATAAAAAAAACTTAATTAATTAACAATAAATGTCTTTTGTTTCGAGTTAACCACTCGACGCAGCGATTAATTTACTAAAATCTTTCATAGCCGATGTCAATGAAATCTTATTTCAAACTCAGGCAATCCGCATAAAACCAGCAGAACTTGACCCAGTGGCGGATGCTTTGGATGATGCGGATTGGTGTAAGAGGATAAGAAATAAATCCTTCAGCATTTGAGTCATTCGAATTGAAAGAAAACCGATTGAGAAGGAGGCGTGTCCTAGAAGAAGAATGATGAGGAGAGAAGTTTATTGGATGTGGAACGCACACATATGTATGTATCTACATATGTATGGATGTATTTATTGCGTTTGACTGTAAATTGTACGACTGTCTTTTTAATCGAACATTTGTGAACTCTGCTCGATCCTCTGCTTCTATCTCCCACACTCTTAAGAGTGTGTCCTTTAATCAACAACTTTATACACTGATAAATATGTGAATGAATGACAAATTAACTTAATCAAACATCCCATTTCAATCGCAAGTTTTTAATTAGTCTGAGACTCGAAACCTTGACTCAGGTAGAGTAGTCATATGTAGATATATAGACACTTGATTCCGTATATAGTCTTAAATTGATTTCATAAACATATATGTCTTGGAGAATTGAACTAGTAAAGCGAACATTCCGTGCAACATATTCGAATGTCATGTGTAAAAGAGCAGAGCATGTTGGGCGCCAGGAGAGTTCTGTTCCGAACACTAGATACATACATATAAAGCGAGACTTAATATTTTTATACATTTCATAGACTGGAAGACAAATTAAACTTTGTTTCACTCTCACTGCCATCGATTAATTGTATCTTGTGTAAAGCTTTTTGTGGACAATAAAATCAATTTGGTTTTGCTGTGGTTAAAGATTATGGTTTTACGCTAGCTAATCATTTAATACATTGGAAAACTCTAGTTATATAAATGTTTGTATGTATCTACATGAATAGACATATGTATGTATGTACATATATGTATGTAGATTTAATGCTACTATTTTGATCGAGAAACGTGAATCTCAAACTTACATACCGAACCGAACGGACACACCAAACTGCACGAACCACAAACTATTTTTTCCATTTCCTGACCAACCCATCCAACACCATCTAAGTTGCATTCCTTGTTGCCTCATATTCTCAAATCCTGACGCAACTTATTTGACAAATTGCGAAATTGTTACGCATGAAATTCCTTATCAATTCACAAAATCCACTGATGTATACAAATATCCACTGGCATATACATACATACATACATACATACATACATATGCGTACATACATATGTATATACAGTGAAAGCTCTAGTCGCGGACAGCTCCCGCAGGCGGGCATCTCTCCTAGCCGGACGAATTTGAAAGTCCCAAGATTTTTAGCATGATTTTCGTTCCCGTGGACGATTTTTTTGAAAATTTTAATACAAAAAATCTCTCGCAGGCGGACAAAAAATGGATTTCAATACAACATACTGACAATGTGCGAATAATGCGAAGCGAAGTTGAGTTGTCGCTAAGCTGCAAAACGGTCAACGGGGCCAACCACAATATCTAAATTTTTTATGAAGTCGTTTTGATCACTTAAATCTTGAAAATAAGCAGAAAAACTTTAAACAGTTTACAATTGACCAATTTTTCAAAACATAAAATTGTTAAAAACATACATACAACCCATACATATGTAATATATACATACGTTTCTTGTAACTTAAATATGTATGTACATATATATTAACAATAAAACTGAATTTAAAATACATACATAGATATCAATTTTGTTGGCAAGTGGACATCTCTTGCAATCGGAAAAAGTACTGATACCGTGGCAGTCCGGCTACGAGAGCTTTCACTGTATATATGTATGTATGTATGTATGTACGTGGGACTGGGTACTATTTTTGGGTAAAATAAGAACACGGTCCCATACAGTTTAAATAATAATATGCATAATATGCCCTGTTTCTTTATTATTTGAATTATTAAGTCACAAAAAGGTCTCCTCGTCTGTTTCCTTACTTATCTCGTCCTTCGTTTCTTTTCTTCTATCGCCGTCTGCTTCTTTTTCTATTCTCTTCGTCTTGTTGCCTACATCTTCTTTAACATCGTTATATGTACATATGTATGTAGGAATGAGATGTCACACCATTCCCACACATGCATATACAGTGGACCCTTGGTTAACGAACACAATTCGTTCCAGATTCTTGTTCGTTATCCGAAACGTTCGTTAAGCGTAACCACTATTCCCATATAAATAAATGTAAAATGAAATAATTCGTTCCAGGTTGAAAAAATACCCTATAATATGTTTTAACTTGAACTTTTATTGAAAGAAAATAACAAAAAATGCATCAAAACTTAAAAAAAAATTAAATAAATTCACCAAAATATTTCATTCAGATCGAGAACATCGTTTTAGCCTTCTCACAAATTGTGTTCTGCGAAACAGTGTCGCCTTTCATTTCCTATTCTATATGAGAAGCAATCTGTCAACATCATCGAGAATCTGCAACCGTTGCGAAGAAACTCTTGATACTCTATTTAAAGCGTTTATCAACTCATGTTTATCCTTATTCTTGAGGAAAGTAGAAATCGTTGATTTTGATAAGTTGAATGCTCTACCTAAATCAGACACCCTCAAACCATTTTGATGTTTTTCAATTATTTTTAGTTTCATTTCAATCGTTATTGAAACTAAAACTATCGTTGATTTTTAACTTTCTCCGAATATTTTTTTGAAGCCATTGCGGAATGTTATTTTGCAAATCTTATAAAAAATATCAAAGAAGTTAACTTCGGGCCTGCCGACGTTTATATACCCTTGCAGTCCTTTACTATTAATTTGGTAAGCTATCTGTCAAGCCATTTAGTTTTTAACAAAAATTAAAAAACGGTATACTATTGAATGAAAAATTTTTCTTAGTCTTTATTTTGTTTCTTCCGATTGGAAGAACATACATACATAAAATAAATTGTATTAATATTAGAAAATAATCAATTTTATTAATAAATGTTACAAATACCAGGGCCTTATCTGTTATAAGTAGAAGAAAATAACAATAAGTAAGATACATTAGTAGTTTTATTTGAGATTTTGTAGTATGTTATATGCCAAACAAGCATATGCCCACCGTATTGTAGTGTATACAATATGTAAAGTGGTCAAATGCCCAAATTTAATGTTAGAGTATCAAGCGCATAAACATAGAGACACTTTGTCCCTTTGTTTACATAATATAACCGCCGTCTAGTGCCGCAATATGATCAGCCACTTATATGTGGACTGGCCCGCAGCGTGAGAACTGCAGCGTAAGCACTATGACGTTCTGACCATTCGGTACCAAGCGCATGTATGTATATACCTTCTGCATATACATACATATTTCACAATATATATATGGCATGCTACATACTCCCGTTCTGTCGCTGCTTTGAGCGACAGAACTCAAAAAATTACTAAACAAATCCTTTCTCCATCTCTCCCTGTCTCGTTCTCTCTCGAAAACCTCCAGCTATATCTAATGTTGTAAAAAAGGAGTAAAGCGGGGAGACCAGACCAGTCGCGGTGACCAATAGAAAACGCTTACACATGGATTTGTGTATATACAGTGGCTCCATCGCATAATCGGACACAAGCTTTCTTAGTTTTATTCTCAAATTTTTTCAAATATTAAAGAGGTGAGCATGTAGATTTTTGGTTTTGATTTAAGTTCAAGGTATTATAATTCTATTGAAACAAAAAAACAACAACATTTCATTCGGTAACTGTATTTAAAACGAAAAAAACAAAAAAAAGTCGGATTCTAGCGCTCAACGCATAATCGGACACAGACAAATTTCTAAGGAAAATTCATTTTCTTCTTAAAAGTTTGATTGTGTTTTGCATTTGTTTGACTACATTTAGTCGACAATTAGATTTTGTACCGTGTGCAGTGTCAAAAATTTTTAAATGGCTCCAAAGGGAACACAAACAACTGTCGAAATAAGACAGCTCATTGTTAAACTACATTTAGACGGAAAACCCGTATGGGAAATAGCTGAATTGTCGGAAAAGGAAAATCTACAGTCCACGATATTATAAAAAGATTTAGAGATGAGGGCAGAGTGACAAATAAGAGCAGAGAGGGCCAAGGAAGGATATTAGACGACAGAGAAGAGCGAGCAGTCTTAAAGGAAATTAAACAGAACCCTTTTAAAACTGCAAAAGATCTCCAAATTTCTTTAAAAGAGCGCACAGGCAAAGAAGTGTGCCTAAACACAGTGCGTAACACTTTACATAATCATGATTATTATGGACGAGTTGCCAGAAATAAGCCGTTTATAAGCCCTAAGAATAAAAACTTCAGGGTGAAATTTGCAAAAGAATATCTGTTAAAAACAGAGGATTTTTGGAATCATGTAATTATATTGTGAATCATCCTAAACTTCGATTTAAATGCTAATATTAACAATTTGAAGGTTTTATTTACTGATGAGAGCAAATTTAACCTGCATGGGTCTGATGGAAAGACGTATGTGTGGCGTAGGCCAAATGCCGAATTCGAACCAAAAAACACAAAGAAATTTTAATACTCTAGAGCATCTAAAAGAAGCTTTAAGGCTGGAATGGAGCTCCATACCGCCAGAAGTATGTCGGAACTTAGTGAAATCCATTCCAAAACGTCTACAGGCTGTAATTTCATCAAAAGGATACGCGACTAAGTACTAGTTAATGGATAAATTTTTTTTTTTAATATTTTTCTTGTTTGTCCGATTATTTGTTGAGCGATAGAAACGGACTTTATTTTGGTTTTTCCGTTAAAAAACGGTTTTTTGTTGAAATGTTTTGCTTTTTTTTGTTGTTTTCAGATAAATAAAACTATGAAGTACAAATAAAATAAAAAATTGAAGTACTTAGTTAGCTTACTTATTAGTTAGATAATAACATATTTATATTAAGAAAAACCTTGTCCGATTATGCGATGGAGCCACTGTATATAAGCAGAAATTGAGAACCCCCCGACCACGAAAAGAAAATCAATTAAATCATAAAAAAAATTGGTTAATGTCTCGAGCAAAAAAGAGAAAGATGGCAACAAATATGTTGTAAAAAAAAAAAAAAAAAAGAGAACAAAAAATTTCTTTTTTTTTTACACGATGTCAACCGAGAAGTTCAGTTTCCTGAACTCTGCTCCTACTGAGCAAAGGGACGCACCGACTCTCAAGGAGGCGCTAGAGGTGTGTCCAAACGATGGACCAAGACCGCTGACGATAGAAGAATATCGGCAGCGGCAAAACAAAAGCCAAACCAAGAAGAACAGAAGTAAGGGAGGAAAGCTGGCCAATCTAATGAGGGCCAGACGACTGGAGCTGGACCTGATGAAGAAAGCGACAACTACGGAGGAAAAGCAACAAATCGAGAAACGATTAGACATGATAAGCGCAGAATTCCGCAAAAGAGCGGAAAACGCAAGCAGGCCGCGAATACGCACAGGCCTAATTGCCATTAGTTTTTAAAAATATTAAAACTCAACCAGAGGCGAACACGCCGGTTGAAACATACTAACAAAAACTCTGTCAGGCTATCTACTAACAAATGTGGTTGGAGAATTTTTTTTTTAAGAAATTAAATCAAATGCAATGTATACCTGAATTGTGAGCCAACCACATTCTTCTAACACACTAATTTTTCCACGTCTCTGGCGCTTAGTTTTCAACTAAGCCGCATTTAGAAATTGATTTCTTTATCGTATTTTTATCACGAACTAGGTAGCGGTTCAAATTTTAAAAGAATTAATATAATGAAAATTTTTACTTTTCCAAAATTTTAATTTTTATTTTTCCATTATTTCACTAACGTTCAAACAAAACAAAAAAAAAAAGTCAATATAAGGAATTTTTATATTATTTTTTTTTTATACAAATTCGTATACAATGACTTCCCTTAGCACTTCAAAATTTCCCGTAATGTTGTATATACGAAGAATTACGAAAAAGAAAAGAATCAAGGTATCAATATACTAAACAAAATAAAAGAAAACCTTAAAACCAAGCTTTGCTTTCTTTAATCTCAAACGAAGCCTTAAACGATAAATAAACTAAATTTAGACGTTGACAATGAGATCAAAAAAATATATACAAGAACAAAAAAAAAAAAAAACAGAAGAATACAATAAATAAAACATGACAATTATAAAAACCAAAGGACTAGACAATTTCGTGGCAAACGCCCTAGCACGGATAGCAATATCCAACCTGAAAAGACAATTTTGTAGCTGATGCGCTTTCATGCATCACTATTAAGGATTTAAAAAAGACATACAAAATAAAGTCCTGAAAGTCACTACCAGGCAACAGTATAGACAGTAAGAATCCTGCGCAGGAAATGTAAAAGTAGATTTGCCTATGCAAACACCTAACAACGCTTCTAAGCCCAACTTATATGAAATCATTTATGATTACGTATTAAGTAAAAGTAGTGGCCTTGCATATAAGAAACAATACATGTTCTTAGGAGCATGGAAAAAAGAAAAAAGAAAAATTATAGCAAGAATTGATGTTAGCGATTTGTACACCAATGGAATTCTCGACTTAGGTCAATTCTTCCAAAGGCTTGAAATGCAAGCCGGTATACTTGAAATCAGCCAACTCAAGTGGCACCGTGCAAAAAGATCTTTGAATTAATTTCAATTGAATCTTTTAATAATAATATGGGCAATAAAATAATGAATATATATATTAAGAGTAGCGCTACTCAGGCCGGTGACCCTAATACAAAATGTAAAAGATCAAGAAGCGATACTGTCTACATTATATAACAATGAAATACAAGGAGGTCATAATGGCATTACAAAAACTTTGGCCAAAGTAAACGATATTATTATTATTATTATTTGAAAATCTATACCTGCTTTCGATAAGGTAATTGTGGATACGATCGGTCCACTACCTAATCCGAACAAGGAAACGGATATGCAGTAATTTTTACCTGCGTTTTAACGAAATACCTTGTAGCAATACCAACTAAGACAAAAGTGCAACAACAGTTGCCAAAACTATATTTGAAAACTTTATTCTGAAGTACGGTCCAATGAAGACGTTCATTACGGACATGGAAACGGAATATAAAAATCCATAATTAATGACTCGTGTAAATATCTAAAGATAGATAACATAACGTCTACTGCACACCACCACCAGACATTACAACGACGATTACATTAAGGAAGTAAAGATTAGACTAGAAATAGCTTAGAATATCATGATGAAGTAAGCAAGTCGTCCCTGCCGACTTGGAGTATACCCTGTACCAATAAGAGATATATTTTAAAAAGTCAAACTTCATCCAATTCCCATTAATTGAATTTAAATTATTTTATAAAATTCTTCTAGCAAGCCGAAACACCAAATTCATGCTTTCTCGCTCACTCATCTCAGTGAACGAAACTAATGCGTCATTCGGTACAAATGAACGCAACGTGCGTATGCTATCTCCCTCACACATTTCAGCTGCCGGCTGCCCATAGAATTTCAGTACAAAACATATATACGTATTATCTCCGATATTTATTGACCGATTTCGACCAAATTCGGTCAGATGGTACATATTGGCTATATAATTGAGTCTACCAAAAATAAATACTGTAGCTTTAATACAACTCTAGATATAGTTTTTTCTAATTTGCGGGGGCGGAAGTGGGCGTGGCAAAAATTTGAAACAAACTTGATCAGCGTACACACTAGACGGAAGTTGACACCAAGTTTGGTTACTCTTGCTCTTATAGTCTCTGAGATCTAGGTGTTCATACGGACGGACAGACGGACGGACATGGCTATAACGACTCGGCTGTTGATCCTGATCAAGAATATATCTATACTTTATGGGGTCGGAAAATTTTCTTCTGCCTGTTACATACATTTTAGCGACTTTAATATACCCTTGAACCCTATGGGTACAGGGTATAATAAAGTATCAGATGCATAGAAATAGGAAATAAAGTCTTATTAAGAAATGAGACGGGCCATAAGCTAGAACCTAAGTATTTAGGCCCATATACAATAGAAGCAATAGAAAATAGGGATAACATTTTAATTAAAGATAGCAAAAATAAAAAACAGATAGTACATAAAGATAGGTTAAAAATTTTTACCCAATAGATCCGAAAAATAAAAAATAGATAGTACATAAAGATAGGTTAAAAATTTTTACCTAATATACCCGAAACTAAAAGAAAGAGTTAACGAATCAAAATATATAAAAAAAATACATATAACAACGAAATTTCCTTTCATTTATTCATTTCACAATAAAAAAAAAAAACGAAAGTAAAAAAGAAATATCAAAGAAGCTAACTTCGGCCGTGCCGAAGTTTGTATACCCTTGCAGATTAATTGATTACTTTCTCTTTTAAAAATTGGAAATATAAAATTTAAAAAAATTTGAACCAAAAAAAGAATCAGTAAGAAAAAATTCGAATTTGCCAACGGCCGGAGTTGAACCTCCGCTCACGTCACTTCTAGAACCGATCTCTACCTATTGCGCTACCAAACTTAAAATTCACCGCCTCGCTATTTCGGTATACATTGCAAGCGTCCAGCTTCTCGCTCTCTAAATTTTCTGACGAATTCTAGAAAACAACAACACAATACAAATAGTTTTTTGTCTCTTTCTGTTTCGCACTCAGCTTGTAGTTTTTTCAAGCACGTGTTCGCACATATGTATGTATGTATGTATGTATGTTTGTATGTTTCCATGTATGTTGTTTGTGTACGCATATATAAAAGCAAATATAAACGTATTTAATTGGCTGCATATGCATACATACTGATGCTGATGGGGGTTGATTCATTGATTTTATTGATTTATGTCGGTGTTTATTATCCGATCTGATTCAAACTTACTGATATGATGTAAAAGTAGAATTGTCATCTATGTGCCAAATTTGGTTGAGATATCTTAAAAAACAAAAAAGTTTTTCTCACAAAAACATACTTTTTCTAATGGGGGTTGATTATTGTTTTTATTGATTTATGTCGGTGTTTATTATCCGATCTGAATCAAACTTGCTGGTAAGGTGTAAAAGTAGAATTGTCATCTATGTGCCAAATTTGGTTGAGATATCTCAAAAAAAAAAAGAAAGTTTTTCTCACAAGAACTGTTTTGAACAACACAAACTTTAACCGAGGTACCTCTGATCTTTCCTATTTTTCTATAACTTATAGTTGTCCGATCCTACCAACTCTCGAACTTAATTTAGATAAATCATCAATGAAGAGAATGATATGACTTTTATTCACGTAGCTCAAAATTTAAGTTCGATTCCTTGCGAAGAAACAGACAGACGGACAGACGGACAGACGGACAGACGGACATGGTCATACCGACTCGGCTTTCGATGCTGATCAAGAATATATATACTTTATGGGGTCGGAAACGATTATTTCTATGCGTTACAAACATCTGACCAATTTTATTATACCCTCTGCAAGGGTATAAAAACGGCTTTAAGAATATGGGCAATTCTCCAGAAAGGTCAACCACAGCCAAAAAATTCAAACTCATTGAAAGCATGTTATTCTTACATTTTTTTATAACGAATATATTAGATTTAATTATTATAAAAGAATTTTACATTTATCTATAACACATCTCGAAATATTGGCCACTCAAGCCGAACAAGTGCAAAAGTTCTATTTTGAGGATTTCTATTGCAGATTTTGTTTTTATTTACATATGTTCTTAAAGAGAGCCAATACGCAATGTAATTTGCATTTTAAAATCTTTCTCTATGTTCAAAGAGTTAAAGAAAAATATAAAAGGACCGATACAATTGACTACACGGTAAATTTTTGCGTCTGTTCCATGGCATATTTCGATGTCACGTGCGACCTCGAAATATAGGTTTTGTTATCATTAAGTCAAAAGTATTTGTGCAACTATCATGAAAATTCATTAGAAAACATACTTTCGTATTGCAAATTTAATAAAATCAATTTAACTCGAAGATATCAATCTGTTTGACCGGAGTGGTTAATTTAAAGTGTGTAGCGTGCGACACCGTAGTAAGGAAAAGAACAAATTTTATCAAGCTACAGTGAATTTGAAATTCATGTTGTGAGTAACGAAATTAAAAATATAATTTTTTCTTGTAGATGATTATACCAAACAGTGAATAATGCAAATGGTGGAGAGAAAAAAGTATAGAATAATGAAAATAAATACAAAAAAAGTAAAAAAAAAAAAAAATGTATGGTGGAAAAAATGTCACGTTCGACCTGTCACGTGCGACCCTGAATAAAAAAAGAATTAAAAAAATATCAAAGAAGCTAACTTCGGCCGTGCCGAAGTTTGTATACCCTTGCAGATTAATTGATTACTTTCTCCGTCATATCGGATTCAATATATTTAAAAATTGGAAATATAAAATTTAAAAAAAATTTGAACCAAGAAAAGAATCAGTAACAAAAATTTCGAGTTTGCCAACGGCCGCAGTTGAACCTCCGCTCCCATCACTCCCAGAAACGATCTCTACCTATTGCGCTACCAAACTTATAATTCACTGTCTCGCTATTTCGGTATACATTGCAAGCGTCCAGCTTCTCGCTCTCTAAAGTTTCTGACGAATTCTAGAAAACAACAACACAATACAAATAGTTTTCCGTCTCTTTCTGTTTCGCACTCAGCTTGTAGTTTTTTCAAGCACGTGTTCGCATATATGTATGTATGTATGTTTGTATGTTTCCATGTATGTTGTTTGTGTACGAATATATAAAAGCAAATATAAACGTATTTAATTGGCTGCATATGCAAACATACTGATGCTGATGGGGGTTGATTCATTGATTTTATTGATTTATGTCGGTGTTTATTATCCGATCTGATTCAAACTTACTGATATGATGTAAAAGTATAATTCTCATCTGCTCACCAAATTTGGTTGAGATATCTCAAAAAACAAAAAAGTTTTTCTCACAAGAACTGTTTTGAACAACTCACATTTTGACCGAGGTACCTCTGATCTTTCCTATTTTTCTATAACTTATAGTTGTCCGATTCTACCAACTCTTAAACTTGTGTCAGATAAATCATCAATGAAGAGAATGATATGACTTTTATTCATGTAGCTCAAAATTTAAGTTCGATTCCTTGCGAAGAAACAGACAGACGGACAGACGGACAGACGGACAGACGGACATGGTCATATCGACTCGGCTTTCGATGCTGATCAAGAATATATATACTTTATGGGGTCGGAAACGATTATTTCTATGCGTTACAAACATCTGACCAATTTTATTATACCCTCTGCAAGGGTATAAAAACTACTCAATATTTTTGAATCAAATAAAAAACATTATTAAGATGCATCATTTCCTAATAATTTAAAATTATTTTCAAGAAATTTTTATTCAAGGTTTCGCTAAAATCTGCGGTTGAACTGTTCGTTTCAAAAGCGACTTCTGTTTTTGTAGCGTGCGAACTCGTTGGTTTTTTTCAATTTTCTCGAAAACGAGCACTTGCCCAAAATCACCCTTATCACCAATTATAGTGCTTATCAATAGCTATAAGATCCACTATTTATCGAAATAAAAAAATGTTTTGGTATTTGATTTTTTTTACTTTGAATGCGGACGAATGTCACATTCGACACTAGAGAATTGCCCATATATAGTTTTTGACCATCGAATTTTTTCATAAATTAAAGTGTTTCTGTAAGAATTATAAAACGCCGCTCGAATTTGCTGCCGAATGAATAAACATGTCAGTACCCAGGGAATACCACGTGGAGGCTTTTGAAAAATATCAATTGGATTACCAAGTATAGTTAAATATTGGAAACCTTCGAGTCGACTTGAACTACCTTATCCAAATTAAGCAATTCCTTATTCCCCATGTTTCTGAAATATTTTTTTTTTAAATTTTTTTTTATTTTTTATTTAATTTTCTTAATATGTAATTTATAGATATTAATACCTAGCCCTACCTATTTTGTTCTTCAAAATCTTTTAGGCTAACAGAAATTCCCCTATGGTAACTATAAATGGTCTCAAATGTGCGCGAGTTATCAGTTGTGTCGAGTTGGAGCTCTTACCAGGGGGTGTACAGCCGCAAACCAATTTCCAATTAACAGAAAATTTTGGTTTAATTCTAAATCTTATTTGATTTTTTTTTATTTTTTACATCATACATACGTACAAGTCTTCTTCGCCTAACCTCTAAGATACAAGCCACACGTTTTTCTGTCGCCAAGTTCCTCTTTTTTTCCTTTTATTCTTTTTCCTTTCTTACTTGCTGACCAACTCTTGTCATCAAGTCCCACTCTTTGCCGTCTGTCTAATAACTCTCTCTCCTTTGCATTTTTTCCATACCCGTTGCTTTTCGTCAGCTTCTCTTAATTTTCTCTGTTGCCGCATAGAGCACTCTTTCCTTACTACAAAGGGGTTTTGAGGGGAAGTGTAGTGGTGACCATTTGGGGAATGGTAACTCCTCCCCCCCCAGTATGGAGCGACGGCCAATGGTTGTGTATCTCCGGAGCGACCATTGAAGGTGCTGGTACTTCTTTGAAGATTCCTTCCTTCTTCCAGTATCTTGAACTATGGTCATTGTAAGCTATTGTAGTCGTAGGTATCATTTTAGATTTGGATGTATGTTCAAGATGTTCCGGATGTAGACTTTTAGTGCTAGCTTATATTTTTGCATTGATTCGGATGTAGTCGATGATTGTTATCTGGTTGCACCATGTGGTCGTTGGTAGTTAATCGGAAGTGAATGGAAGTGAAGCGAAGTGAACAATATTGTTTTATTGGGGATTCTTTGGACGTATGCAATGGTATGCAGTTTAATTTTAAGTCGACATTTTCTCTGTTGGAGTTAAGGATTCCATCTTGTTTGTGGAGATTTGCTGTTAGGTTCTTATTTCCTGTAGGTCGCACGTCGGGGTCTCGTTGGCCAGCAAGTTTTTCAAGCATTTTAATTATTTCATGTTTGGTTTGGCGAAAAGTGTATCTTATCTACTTTTAACAGTTATGTTGTATATGTTTAGGTTCTAATACATTTCTTATTACTAATTCTGGTATGTATAATAAAAAAAAAAATATATATATGAAATTAAAATTGATTTCCAATATATGATTACAATAATAGAGTACATATTATGCTTTGTTACTTATTTCAATTTCTTTTAAATTCGTTAGATGTAAAATGTAGTAACTCCAATTAATAGGGTGGCGAAATAGAATGACAACATTAAAGCTTATATATTTATAAATAATAATGTTTGTATGCTTCCCTAATCCAAATCATTTTTTGAATATTTGTTTTTGATTATTACTCGTAATTTATCAATAATATTTCGTCAGAGATACTCTTAAGTTTTAATTAAGTCTCGTCCTATGATGAACGCTGAATGCCAATATCGTCTTATATTTATTTTCCAATTTCAAATATATATATTTTTTTTTTTTTTTGAAAAAAAACGAACGAAAGAAACGAATTCCCCTCATTATTTAGTTATTTTTCTGATTTTGGATTTGTGTATTTTTGGCCCCTGCTTGTGATTATTGTGGGTCCATTGTCTTCTGTTACAGTGTGAGTAGAAAAACCTATTAGTTAATTTATTCCGTCTGTTTTCTTTCCTGAAGATGGTATCTCCTGCGTTTAGTGTATTAGGTGTATTCCTGTTTTCATTTAATTTCCTATTTAATATTTCTGATTTGCTTTGGAGTTGTTTGTGGACTGATGGGTATATTTTATCTCGAAATTCATTAAGTTTATTTAAGTATTCATGTTCTGTGCTTGCCGAGACTAATTTACAAAAGCTATGAGTTCTACCGGTAAAAATTTCGTACGGCGTATGTTTTGTGGTAGAATGAATAGAATTGTTATATGTTATTATAGTTTCTGATAATATCTCATCGTGATCTAGTGTGATATTTTCCTCCTTCTTTTTTACTGTTATTATTCTATAAATTTCGGTTAGTGTGGAGTGTAGCCTCTCCACAGGGGAATTGCTAGATGACTGTTGGAAGGAAGTAAAGTGGAGTTCAATATCAAACTGTCTACACAGGTCTTTCAACATTTTGCCAACGAATTCTGGGCCTTGATCACAAATGATTTTTCCCGGATCCCAAATGCTTCCATAAATTCCTTAATAGACTTAACAATGTTTATTGTGTTCCTATTTGTTATGCTATAGGCTTGTGCGAACTTTGAAAATTTATCGATTATTGTCAGATTATAGGCATTATTTATGGTGTATATGTCCATATGCACTACTTGAAGGAAGTATAGGGATTTCAGGGTTCTCGTAAGGGATTTGCTGTGGATGTCTATCATACTTAGCTTTTAGGCATATCTCACATTTTCTAATTATTTCGCTTATTTTTCCTTTCAAGTTAGGTGTATAAAATTGTAATTTTAAATGGTTGTATGTTTCGTCAATACCCCTATGATTTCTGTCTGAATGGTATTTTAGAATTGCATTTGTCTCTTCTGTTGAGTTTGGCAGCTCTGGCAGAAGTGTTTCACATCTGACAATGCGGAAGGATTTATTATTAGCAAAAAGTTGTTGTACACGTTCTCAGCGAGTGGGAGGATTGAATCATCCGTAATTATGGCATAAGTTTTATGCGGCTTGATGTAGCTTTTGAAAATATTTTTTATTTGTTCTTGATTGAACCCGGGTTCTATTATTACTCTCCTAAATTTGTTCTTGAATGGAGTGAGGATATTATTTCCTGGGTTGGCGCCAATTTTTAAAATGATTTGGAATTTAAACTCATTGATTGGTTTACTGCTAATTGGGATTTTTGTAACTAAGGGTGTTATGTTGCTGTCATTCAGGTTGCACTCGATTCTGCTTAATGCATCAGCAGCAACATTCTGAGATCCTTTTTTATATAGGACTTCATAATCATATTCCAGAAGTTTTAACTTCCAGCGAACAAGTTTTGAATTTGGCTCCTTAAAATTCATGAGCCAAGTCAAAGGTCTATGGTCTGTTACCAATGTCACTTTGTTTCCAAAAATATATGGCCTGAAGTGTTTTGTGGCCCAAATTATAGCCAACATTTCTTTATCTATCGTGGAGTAATTCACTTTTGTGTCTGAAAGTGTTCCACTAGCATAAGCAACAGGTTTATCGTTATTGATTCTACCTTGTGACAAAATTGCCCCTAAGGCGAAGTTGCTTGCATCCGTTGTTAAAATGAAAGGCTTTGAGAAATTGGGATGTTGCAAAATTGGGTCATTACATAAAAGCGTGTTACATATTTGGAAGGCATTTTAAAATTCTGAATCTATTACAATATTCTTTTTCCCTTTTAATTGCCGAGTCAATGGTTTGGAAATTTTTGCGAAGTCTCTAATGAATTTCCTGTAGTATCCTAACAATCCTAAAAACGATTTAATTTCTCTCCTATTTTTGGGACAGGGAAAATCTTTTATAACTTGGATTTTGTTTGGGTTGGGCTTGATTCCGTTTTCCGTTATAACATGGCCCAAAAACTCAATTTCCTTGCGCAGAAATTGATATTTCGTTATTTGGACTTTCAGGTTAGCTGAGCGTAATTTTGTTAAAACGTTCGTAATATCATTTATATGTTTTTGGAGAGATGGTGAAAAAATAATTATATCGTCTAAGTAGACTAAGCATATTGAACCTACGAGATCGCCCAGAATATTGTCCATGACTCGTTGAAAGGTGGCGGGTGCGTTTTTTAACCCGAAGGGCATACGGATGAATTCATAATGTCCATTCTCTACCGTAAATGCTGTTTTTTCTCTATCGCTAGGTTTCATTTCTATTTGGTGGAATCCGCTAGCTAAGTCAATAGTGGAGAAATATGTTGCTTTCCCTATGTTATCTAGTATGTCGTTTACGTTGGGAATAGGGTATCTATCTTTCGTTTAATTTCCTATAGTCGATTAATAGTCTCCATTGTTTATTACCCGTGGAGTCGGGTTTTTTGGGCACCACCCAGACTGGTGAGCTCCAGGGTGAGTAACTGCTCTGTATAATGTTTTGTTGTAATAGATTTGCTATTTGTTTTTTTACTTCAAGTTTGTGAATTGGAGGGTATCTGTAAGATTTTACATAGATAGGAGTGGTATCAGTGGTAGGTATATTGTGTTGAATTTTGTTTGAGAAAGTGAGGGCATCTTTCTCTTGGTAAAATAGGTCTTTAAATTTTTTTACTAGATTTAAAATTTTTTTTTCTCTTCTGTATTCATGTGTTCCGTCCTGATGATATTAATGTCCGTACAGTGTATGTCGAGTGTTGGTGTGCTACTAATTGCATTCGGTATTTGAATATTATTCGTTGCGTTATAAGCTTCCACTTGTAATGGCTGGTCACTGGTCTCACTGGTCGTCCAGTGAGAGACTTTATTATAATATAGGGAAGGGTAGAGCCGTACGAGGTTTTATTTATATATCCTGTTGATGGAACGAGGCTCTTTCGCGAAAATTTTCTTTGTCTTCTATGTTAGTTAGTTGAGTCGAACTTCCTAGCTCCAAGTTGTGAAAATTTTCTGAACGATTTTCGTTATTAAATGGGTTACGAATTCTGTCTGATTGGCTACTGGTCTGGTTACGGTATCGTCTACTATCTTGGGAGGCATTAGAAACCCCATAATTGTTGGGGCCTGTTTCCCGACTATAGTTGTTATTGATATTTCTTTTAAAGTAATTATCGCGATTTCCTCCGCGTTGGTACTGATACGGGTTCCCCCTGTTAGGTTGATAACTGTTCCTCTGGTCGTACTTTCTATCGTACCTTGGGTAAAATCTATCATTTTGAGAATAATTCCTATTGTAATTATTCCTTATTGAATAGGAAATAGAATGTTCGGCCTTGCATATCTCAAATGCTTTTTCAATATTTTTTGGGTCTTTGACCCTGACAAAAGTTTTCAACGGTTCTCTTAGTTCTCGGAGAAATATTCTAAGACACATTTTATCGTAAAGCGTACTTTTTGCCATTGCAACCTCCTCTCCTATAACATTAGACCTGAGAAGGGACGAGAGTTGTTTCCTTATATTATAGATATCAAAATAAAGTTTGCTCAGGTTTGATCTTCCTACGACATTTTCCATCTCTCCTAATAGAGTTTCCTCGCTTTTGTTGACCCCGTAAGCTCGAAGTAAACTGGCTTTAATACAACCCCAATCTAAATTAGGGTTATCTAAATCAAGGGCTTCTTTGGCTTTTCCAATTACCTTGTTTCTAATATTTCTCAGGAGGACCCGCCCGTGCAAGGTTTGATTGGAACTGGAGATAAGCAAAATTACTTCTTCAACACTTGTAATAAATGAGTCCAAGGTATTTGGAGTACCATCGAAGGTTTGAAGTTCTTTGACATAAGCAAGCATTTCAGTGTGGGTCAAGGGGTTGGGGTTGGAGCTGTCAAGTTGACAGTTGATGTTAGTGTTGTAGTGGAGTTTCCCGAATCACTAGCGTTTGTTGCCATTGTCTCTCTTCCTAATTCTATTTCTTCTCCAGCTACTGGGATAATTGAAGAGCTGTGTAAGCCGTATCGACTTTTAAGCTTAAGTTGTTTAAATTTTGAGACGAATTTTGGTTTTGACATTCAGCGTTATATGGTGTTCCCCACGTGTGAGACTGTCTTAATAATATGTGTAATATATGTAATAATTAATATATAATAATAATTAATAATATGTATAGTGTATTCCCCACGTGTGAGACTGTCTTAATAATATGTATAATATGTGTAATAATTAATATATAATAATATTTAATAATATGTATAGTGTATTTGGTGTGTGTGTAAAAGTTATAGTGCATCAAAGTGTAATATAGTAACGTTACTTGTATAGTGTTCTAATTTCATATGCATATGTACATATGTATATATATGTATGTACATATCTCTTCAGTACGTATTTATGTATGTTGTCGTCTTATTCAAAGGTTTCGAACTGTAATATATGTATTTTCGTTATTATTATCAACAATTAATACTATAATTGTATTATTAACATTATGAAAAATCTCACCAAATATGCTCCGTGGTGCAAGGTATGTATATTAAATGTATAAAGTTGGCATTCGAAATGCGGGGTGCTCATATGCGTATAAAATTCGCTTGTATGTCCTTATACACATACACACACATACATACATATATACATATATAAATATATATGTTTTTTTTTTGTTTTTTTTCAATGCAATAATTTGTATAGTCTTTCTCTGTATATAGAGTATGCAGATGTGTCGATGTGACTTCGCTCGAAGCGTGGTGAACAGTGAACATACACACCCAGCCTTAATATATACATATGTATAACGGCTGTGATTTCAGCGATTGAAGCCACTCGGGTGATATTTGTATGTTTTATTAGTTTCCTTGTTTGAATATATGTATGTATATCCTTGTGTGTGTTGGAACGTCACTAGTACTTGCTTTTAGTGCATCGACCTTTATTCACTGTCAGATTTTAAACGACACTGATTCTTCTGGTCTCTTGTACTTACCGCCAAACCACACTTGCTGACGGCTGCAGGTGTTATGCCACAAAACTACAAAAATAAGCGACCAATCACAGCGTTCAAGGTCGATGCAAAATTGGCATCGCATTTGAAGTCAGCAACGCAGCAACACACACACACATAGGTTTCTTACACGCATTCTCGACACGTGTCGACACATTTCAAGGACACCTGTGTTGTTGGTTTTTTTTTTTTTTTTTTCCTTTTCTTTTCTTTTCTTTTCTTTCTTTCCACATGTGCGGTACTCCAAAAGAGACGCAGAGCTAATGGTCATACCAATACCCCAATGCACATTGTATGTACATACACTTGCCTTAAGAGGAAGGGCTATCCTACGAGCTACTAAAAGTTAATATATCATAAGATTTTTGAATAGTTTTTAGGTTGCAATTTTATTGTACGGATACTTTTTCTGGTCCTTTCATATGAAGTTTTTTGTTTTTGTTTTGTTTACTCTAGTTTAAAATAATGGAATCATTTAAAAATGTTATAAATATATTGGACAATAACTGTGTTAAACTTATGGATACCAATTTCACACTTTTAAGTTTATTAAAGCACAATTTTTTTTAACAAATTGCTATGTTTTCATGGAGTACGGATAGTTTTTCTGGCAAGTGTATGTGGTTATTCGTACATGTACTTACAAGTGTATGCATACATCGATTTGTGTCGCAAAGATTTTTCTTTGACTGTGCGGCACCCAAAGATGCTCGGCCGTTTCGTTCTAATTGAAACTGCAATACACTTTGTCAATATCTGTTGCAAACACGTCTCATACTCGTACATATATGTATGTACGTACACGTGTACATATGTATGTAATCTCTCACATTTTGCATTCATTACCATTTGAATTAATTATGTACTCTTTTTATACCCTTGCAGAGGGTATATTAATTTTGGTCAGAAGTTTGCAACGCACAGAAGGAAGCATCTCCGACTATATAAAGTATATATATTCTTGATCAGCATGAATAGACGAGTCGATCTAGCCCTGTCCGTCTGTCTGGATCAACAGCTTCTCCTCCGAGACCATAATAGCTACAGAGCTGAAATTTTCAACATAGTCTTCTTCTTGCTGCACGCATTGTATATCTCGGAATCATCCCGATCGGACGACTATATCATATAGCTCCCATAGGAACGATCGGTCCTGAATAAGCTTTATCCTCAATAACTCTGTTGTTTTTCAACCGAATGCCACGAAATTTGACATTTGTGAGTTTAATATACTTCTTAATACTTTAATCAAGTTTTATCAGAATCGCTTGACTATATCATATAGCTGCTATAGGAACAATCGGTACAAAAAAAAATTTTGTATGAAAAAATTTTTTTTTCTCAAGCTCAAAATTTTGAATTTGTAAATTTGGTATGTATAATTTACAATAATGTTTCTGATGAATTATATAGAGAAAATCTGCAAGGGTATACGAACTTCGGCACGGCCGAAGTTAGTCCATCTTTCTAGTTTCTTTTTCTATTTTCTTTTTTTTACTTGCAGACCAACCCTTGCCACCAAGTCCCTCTCTCTCACCGTCTGTCTAATAACTGACTCTCCTTTGCATTTTTTTCCACACCCGTTGCTTTCCGTCAGCCTCTCTTGCCGCATAGAGCACTCTTTCCTAACTACAAAGGGGTTTTGAGGGGAAGTGTAGTGGTGACCATATGGGGAATGGTAACTCATGCCTTTGTATATATGTATGTATGTCGACTTAAATAACTGATTATAAACATTGAAATATAAATAGAATAATATTACATACATATAGAAATGTCTTTTGTGGATTAAATTCAGTTTGAATTCTGTCGATAAAGAATTCCATCGTATTCCGAATAATATAATCAAATAATGTGGTCCATATTGAACATATATGTAGACATTTCTATATGTAGATATGTAATATTATTCTATGTATTTATATTTCAATGTTTATAATCAGTTATTTAAGTCGACATACAGTGAAGGAATAAAGTCAACATACACCACCAATTTTGCGATAATTGGGGTTTTCGCAAAAAGAATTAAAAAAGTTGGTATGCCATTATTTAGGACACTAACAGTTATCATTATTCCAGAAAAAAAATTTATTAAAAAATGATGTATACTAAAGTTATTAGCAAAACACTAAAAATGTTCCCGGAAAAAAGTCTACATACAGCGGGGGAATACCCTTTTATAACTCAAAAAATAGATAGTAAAAAAGGCTAATTCCCGATTATTTTGATGCCTAGCTTCATTGCATGTCACGTGTGTGTATTATTGGTGGCAGAAATATTATTGGTGCTCCTCTTATTGCAAAAAAAATGGAAAAAAGGAAGAAAATTCAGTCTTCTGTGTATAATTTGATTATCAGCCTACGAAAGGATAACAAATCATATGGCCAAATCCCGGAAACTGTTAAATTAAGTTGTTCACTGTGCTGACCATTATTCGCAACAACAACAACAACAATTCCACTAAAAATAAGGAGAGATCAGGGAGGCCAAAAAAACTGTCAAGTCGGGACGAGAGAAGCATCCGCGCTGAAGTGACCAAAAGCCCGAAAATAAGTGCTCCAAAACTGTCGGAACACATTGAAAAGTGTTCAGGAGACATTGTCCTTTCTAAAACAATTGCCAATTTTTCGCACCTGGATGGTTTTAAGAGCCGAGTTCTGCGAATGAAACCATTAATTTTTGAGAGGAATCGGACTTTGCACCTGGAATTTGCCAAAGGACACTTAAATAAGGATGCCAAGTTTTGGAAAAGGGTGTTATTTACTGATGAGAGTAAATACAACATTTTTGGAAGTGATGGTCGTTCCAAAGTTTGGAGAAAGCCAAACACCGCTCTTGCCCCCAAAACATTATACCTACCGTCAAGTATAGCGGCGGTAGTGTAATGGTTTGGGGCGCTATGGCGTCGTCTGGAGTCGGCGAGTTGGCGTTTGTGGAAGGAAACATGGATCGCTTCCAATATAAAAAAGATTTTAGAAGGCCATTTGAAGGTGTCGGTGGATGCATTAAACCTGGGAAGCAGCTGGATCTTCCCACAGGACAATGATCCAAAACACACCGCTCATGTTGAGCGAGACTGGCTGCTTTATTATGCCCCAAGGCAACTTAATTCACCACTCCAATTGCTAGATTTAAACCCAATTGAACATCTTTGGGATATTTTGGAACGATTGGTGCGCAAAAAGGACATAAGCAGTCGCGAAACCCTCAAAATCGCCCTTTTACGAGCTTGGGAAGAACAGAAAATTCGGTGGCATCGATGCCACGCCGACTCCAGGCTGTCATAGATGCCAATGGTGGCCCAACCAAATACTAAAAATAAAAATAAAACTTATATTTCAATGTTTATCAAACCCTAAACCAAGGCATGAAGCCTGTATGTAGACTTTTTTCCGTGCCCATTTTATGTTTTTTGCTTGTAACTTTGGTATACATAATTTTTTAATAATTTTTTTTTTTGAAATAATGATAACTATTAGTGTCCTAAATAATGGCATACCAACTTTTTTGGGTTTTTTCGCGAAAACTCGAAATATCGCAAAATTGGTGGTGTATGTTGACTTTATTCCTTCACTGTATGTACATATATACACAGGCATGCGTATATACATACATAAATATACATACATATATATCTATAAAAGCTCAAGAGACAAGATGTCATTTCTTTGAGTAATTTATTAAATCATTTGAATGGCACGAGAAATTTGAGTGAGTCAATTGGATATTCACTCAGATGATCGAGAGAGTCATAAGTTGTGGATTGAGTGAAACACAACTGAGTATGGGAGATCTCCACACATAAATACATGCATATGTGTGCGTTTATCTGCCAATGAACTCAGCATAAGCCTCCATTTTTCGTCATCTTGGACTTGCCCACTTCTCAGATAGTTTGGCTATGATTTGAACTATTCCCACACAATCAGGTGATATACACACACACACATACATACACACATATGTTCAGTTCCATCGAAAAACAAGGCTGCTGAGGCCTTAGCATATATACATAGATATGTATATACATACAAAAGAAGAAAAGGGAGTTACAAGTGTGAATATATTTACTTTACAATGCAAGGTAATAATAGTCCATGTACAGTTGAATATTAGGGTGTTTCAGATGAACTCGTACAGGTTTGATGATTTTAAAAATTGTATAACTTTAGATAGGTTTTCTAAAGTTGGGTTAAATATGGCTGAGAGTGGGTTGGAGGATGGAAAAAGGGATTTTCTGAGGCTTAAAGTGTTCGGACATTCTTGTAAGATGTGGTTAATAGAAGAAATAGAGTTACAATTTTGGCATGAGACGTTGGTGGTGGAGTTGAGGAGGTGGGAATGGGTGAGGTTTGTGTGTCCAAGGCGAAGCCTAGTAATTCTTGTGAGATCTCGTCCAGACAGTTGGCTGTAGTTGGCGTAGTTAGTTATATTGTTTTTTCCTGTGTTATTAGATTTATAAAAGCTGTTTGTTTTTGAAAATAGTGTTGGTTTAGTGAGATTACTTGCTTTTTAATTTGTTTTAGTAGGGCTGATATTATAGTTTTCTGTAAATATAAGGTGTAGAGTGCTGGCGGCTTTGGCCGCTTTTTCTTTCTCATTTCCCAGAATCTGGCAATGACCAGGGATGCAGATTATTATACCCTGTACCCATAGGGTTCAAGGGTATATTAAAGTCGCCAAAATGTATGTAACAGGCAGAAGGAAAATTTTCCGACCCCATAAAGTATATATATTCTTGATCAGCATCAACATCCGAGTCGATATAGCCATGTCCGTCTGTCCGTCTGTCCGTCTGTATGAACATCTAGATCTGAGAGACTATAAGAGCTAGAGTAACCAAACTTAGTGTCAACATCCGTCCAGTTTGTTTCAAATTTTTGCCACGCCTACTTCCGCCCCCGCAAATTAGGAAAAACTATAACTAGAGTTGTATTAAAGCTACAGTATTTATTTTTGGCAGACCCAATAATATAGCCAATATGTACCGTCCGACCGAATTTGAAATCGGTCAATAAATATCGGAGATATACATATATATATTTTGTACTGTGTGTGAGCGAGATAGCATGCGCATGTTGCTTTGTACCGAATGACGCATTAGTTTCGTTCACTGACATGAGTGAGCGAGAATGCATGAATTTGGTGATTCGGCTTACTAGGAGAATTTTATAGAATAATTTATATTTAATTAATGGAAATTTGGAAGGAGTTTGAGTTTATGAAATATCTCTTATTGGTACAGGGTATACTCCAAGTCGACAGGGACGACTTGCTTACTTCATTTTTAATTTGTTTGAGTGGCTTAAGAGGGTCTGTCTAATTTGGAAGGGATAAAAAGATAGATTGTAGGGGTTAGCTATAGCTTGAATAGACGAAAGTGAGTCAGTGCAGATGGCAGTTTGAAGTGGAAGGACTTTGGCTAAGTTTGTTGCAAAGAAGATGGCTATAATTTCAGCGGAAAAAACACTGCTATGATTTTGCAAAAGGTATTGTTTTGTATAGTGGCTGTTAACAATACTGAAGGATGTGTAGTTGTCGTTTTTGGATCCGTCAGTGAAAATAAAGTTATAGTTGGGGTATTTCAGTTGTTGGGTTTCTTTAAATAATTTACGGTATATTTCGGGAGTTGTGGAAGATTTGGGTAGATCATGGAGTGAGTAGTCTATGTGTACTGGTCGATATTTGCCCAGGGGGGAGACTTTTCCCGTGCTGGTTGTAGAGGTGTAGTAGGGAAATTAAGGGATTTGTTTAAAATTATAGCTCTTTGTAGTGCGAAGCATATTCTTGGTGGAGGTTTTTTAGATTTATTAATTTTATTGACAAGAGTGGCAAGTTGAGAGGAGTAAGATTGTAGGATGGGTTTGATGAGTTTGTAGTCATTAAAAGTAATTCTGTTCTCAAAGGGAGATATGTTCGACTCAAATAAAAGGTTTTGGGTGGGAGTTGTTCTGAATGCTCCCAGAGCCATTCGAATGGCTGAGTGGTATATGGATTTTAGTTTATTTGTTTCAGATGGGGGGGCATTTCCGTAGAGGTATATTCCATAGTCAATTTTGGACATTAATATGAGGTTAATGACGTTTAGAAGGGAGAGGGGGTTGCAACGATAACTGCTATTGGATAGGCATTTAATAATGTTTAGCTTTTTTGAGATTAGGTATGATATGTGATCGGACCATTTGTATTTGTTGTTGAAGACTATTCCGAGAATCTTTAGGGATTGGACATTGGAGATGTTAGCAAGGGATGTCTGTAGAAAAGCTTGATACCTTTTTTTTTATGCAAAAATGTATATTTTTGCATTTGGGTATGCTGAGTTTGGCTCCAGAGTAGTCGCACCATTTAAGTATGTCGTTAAAAAGAGAATCTAGGAAGAAGCTGCTTAGTTCGTTGAGTTTTTTAACTATCAGATAGTCGTCTGCATAGGCATAGAAGTAAACTTTTTTGTGAGTAAGAATTGTTCTATTTAGTTTATTATATGCGATAAGGAAAAGGATGACTGAGAGGGGAGAGCCTTGGGGTATGCCATTGTGTGGAGGGCGGACGGAGGACAAGTGTCCGTTGACACTTACTACGTTTTTCCTGTTGGTCATGAAGTTGTAAACGTACTTTATGATTTTGGGACCTATTTTCCAAAGTTTTAGTTCGTCTATGTTGGAGTGTATGCCAATGAATAGTCGATACGGATGTAGATTGTTTGTTGTTCGAAAAGGTGTTTGAGAAGTTAGAATTTTCTGATTCGGAAGACCAGAAGCAGCAAAACTCTTCAGCTATTAATTGGCTATTTGTGAATGTTGTAGTGGGAGAGGCGAATTTTTGAATACAGTGGATTGGGAGACGTTGTTTAAGGCCACAGAATTTTCGTATCGTTGACCAAATTTTAGAAGAAGGGGTATTTGGAGAAATCTCAGCAGTAAATGATTCAATCGATTTTCTTTTAGATTGTTTTATTCAAATGATTTAATAAATTACTCAAAGATATGACATCTTGTCTCTTGAGCTCTTTTAGATATATATGTATAGTTTATGTATGTATATACACATGCCTGTGTATATACATATGTCGACTTAAATAACTGATTATAAACATTGAAATATAAATAGAATTATATTACATACATATAGAAATGTCTATATGTACAATATGTACCAATTGAATAACTTTATTATTGGGAAAAGTACTAAAGCAACCGATTTGATCAACATATCATCCAGGGGAAAACTTGGATATCATTTGGAAGAGCAGAACATATTTATTTACTTCAAATGGAATAGATTTTATATAAACAAAACTTAATTTGATATTTTTGTTTTGTTTATGTTAAAAGCAATAAATATCTTTTATTTCTAGTTTACCACTCGATGCAGCGATTAATTTACTAAAATCTTTCATAGACGATGTCAAAAGCATCTTATCTCAAACTCAGCCAATTCGAATAAAACCAGTAGAACTTGACATAGTGGCCGATCGGATGCTTTGGATGATGCAGATTGGTGGAAGGGGTTAAGCTGTAGTAGAAGCAGATGTTGTGGATCCGAGTAATACACAAGAAATAAAGCCTTCAGCATTTGAGTCATTCGAATTGAAAGAAAACCGATTGAGGAGGAGGCGTGTCATACAAGATGAGAAGAATGATGAGGAGAGACGTTTATTGGCCGTGGATGGCTCACATGTATGTATGTATGTATATATGCATGTGTGTATTTTTTGCCTTTGGCTGTAACATGGCCTTTTACTTTCTCGTGGATAGATTGTTTTCTTGATCTCTTGCTATCATCTATTGTTAATCTATTTTCTAATACCAATCACGATTAAGTACAATTTTTATTGTCAAATCCGATGATTACTGCATTGCTTCATTTTCATTGCTTTTGTTGCTATTTTCCTACTTACAAAAGCAAAAACATAACATAATAATAAAATTATTCTTTCGCACAACAAAGATTTTATATCATTGTTGTTGCGCTTTTAATATTTCATGTTGCGTTCGTAATCTTTACCGTTGCAACTTGCTCTCTCGTTCTCGCCCACACATTGTTATTGCATGTGCAGTGTTTGTGGCTCTCCCGCTCTTTACCTTTTTCTGTTGCTCGCGCTCTGCTCTTTTTCTCTCTCGCGTGCTACTGTCACGTGTGTGTGTGTGTTTCTCTTAATTTCATTCTATTTGCTCTCTAACTTTGATTCAAGTGTCGAATTCGATTTAAGTACCGAGTGAGTTTCTTCCAAAATCTGTTTAATATTATAATTTTGTAACTTCCTAGATACTTTGATGATTGAATTGTGTAAACTGTCTGCCAGCTCAAGCAACAAATGTTTGAACCCCCCTGCACCCCATAACGTATTTCTTTCACGATGGCCATGCATGTTAAATGTGAGAACTACACAGCCAAGGTAAGGGATAGTTTGGAACACGTAGGGGGGCTTAAATGTGGATCTGACTCATTCGGCATACCGAAGCATCGGCTTCGAAGCGTAAAAAAAACCAGTGCGCCGAATCCTTCCATGCATTTGCCTGACCCCAATTTGAACTCGGTTAGGGCGCCACATTCTCCATTGCTATAAGCAAACCAGCCGCAGCTAATTTCGTTTTCCATTCCCGACCCGAAAGGCGGTGGTAAAGAGAAGACTATTTCCATTTCTTCAGGAAATGCTCTCCCTTTTCAGACGAATCTAGCTCTAGTTTCCGACTGAAACTCAGCTGCGGTTATTAATGCTAAGATTTATCCTATATCTTCCGTAGACCTCTAACAGGCGTTCCTCCGAAGAAAGACATATTTGTTTCTAGGCTTGATTATTCCGAACATTCCACTGAACATTCGTCGGATGACGTCTTAGCTTTCATTAAGGCAAAAGTTCAAGCCAACAAAATATCGGTGGAAAAATTTATATTAAATATTCAAGAGTGATCTTTTCTTTTAAGATTATTGTCCCGGTCGAACTGTTTGGCTATATATGTAGTAACAGTTTTTGGCCGGATCGCACTTTAATTAAATAATATATAACAAACATCATGAGTCAATTCAATATGTTTCTTCTTTACTATCAGATAGTGTCATCTAAATTGTTCTTGGTGATTTCAATTTGCTTCAAATTCAATGATCCCCTTTAGATGAATCTGCTTCGTTGTCTCCTTCTACGTCACATTCTATTATTAATGGCCTTTTTGAATTATCCTTGGCCCAGATAAACTCTGTCCGTAATAATAATGAAAGATCTTTCGATCTGATATTTGTGATTGATTCTTCCAACTGCACAATTTCTAGAATTGACCCTCAAGTCCTGGCGGAAGATAAATTTCACCCCAGTTTAGAATTGACTATTGATCTAACTTTTCGAGCAACAATTGTTGGTGTTAGTACAAAGTCTAGATCACGTAAATTTCATAAAGCCAACTTCCCTTAACTAAATGAGCTTATTCTTTCAACAGATTGGTCTGCTCTATACAATTGTTCAGATTGTATTATTTCTATATTTTGGAATACTCTTAATTCGCTTCTTAAAGTTTGTGCCCCATGCAGGACTTCGGTGTTGTCTCATCGACCCTTCTAGATTTCTCGTGAGTTATCTAACATAAAGAATGTAAAATCCAGATACGCTATAAGAATTACCTTCAGCGTTGCAAATTTGAGTTCTCGCCAAATCCGAAATTTTTCTATAACTTTGTTAATTCTAAACGTGAGACGTCCGTCCTTCCATATCGCATTTATTTTGAAAATAATACAGCGGACACCAGGGACGGACGCAGGGGGGTGGTCCAGGGGGTCTGGACCCCCCCCGAAATCTCACACTTTTTAAAAATCCATACAGTACACGGTTTTTCAACCGTATAAATTTAATCGTCCACATCGCGAATTGGTACATTACAAATATGATTCATTGTACTTTATTTCGTAATTTTTAGTTTATTTTCATAATTTTTCTGGTCAAGATCACAGTAGTAAGCGAGTATTCGAGACACTACCAGTCACAGTTGCCTCTAGTGAACGATCCTTCTCCACTTTGCGAAGGTTAAAAACCTACTTGCGCAACCGGACTGGAGAGGAACGGCTGAATGGACTGGCGCTTCTTAACATTCACAGAGATGTGAATGTTACCAGTGATCAAATTCTGGTTATTTTCGCAAAAAGAACAAGGAGAATTGACATCACTCTTTAAATAGTCTGCCTAATATTAAAGGCAATAGATCATTTGTTTTGCAATTTCATCATTTGATTCGTGTGCTGTCAATTAATGCTTCTAATGTTTGATAATATTTTAACGTTAAATGATATTCTAATTGAGTGAAAATAAATATTGTTAAAAATTATGATAACGATTTTTGGCTACTTTTACCCAAAAATTGATTTTTGTTTTGTGTTTATTTTTTGGAAAATCAAACTCGTAGACCGCCAATTTACACGCGATTCAATGAACAATCATAGGTTATAAATATCAAGTTTGTCAAACACAAATGAATCGTTACGTTTTATTAGAGCCTAACTGTTTAATTATTCCAAATTTTTCGATCGGACCCCCCCCAAAATTTTTTTTGCGTCCGTCCCTGGCGGACACTGATCAAGAAATTGCCGATTTGTTTGCTGATTTTTTTAAAACAACTTATTCCTCCACGGAATATCGAGCGAATCTTTCGCATCCTTACCAGTTGAAAAAGTCTAATTGTATCTATAATCCTTTGATTGATGAAAGTTCGCTACTTAGCGTGCTTAATTAAGTAAATCGAGTGAACTCTCCTGGCCCCGATGGGATACCAGGCTGTGTACTCAGATTTTGGGCAGAGGCTTCATGTAAGCCAATTCTAAAACTTTTTCTATTGTCCGTTAAGTCTTCCACTTTTCCATCTATTTGGAAGAAATCCTATATATGTAATTCAACTTTATATAAATGGTAAGAAATCCAAAGCAACGAATTATGGGCGTATCTCTAAATTGTCTTAAATCGTTTGAAAAGTTAATTACTTCTCAACTGGAACATTTTTGTAGCTTAATTATTTCACCAATTCAGCATGGGTCTGTAAAACATAGATCTACGTCTACTAACCTATTAGAATTTAAATCTTTGACGATCGAAGGATTTAAGAATGCAAGGAAAAACTGATGTCATTTACACTGATTTCAGTAAGGCTTTTGATTCTGTTAATCAAAAGGGTATTAAGCCTTGCAGAGGGTATAATAAGATCGGTCAGATGTTTGTAACGCATATAAATAATCGTTTCCGACCCCATAAAGTATATATATTCTTGATCAGCATCAATAGCCGAGTCAATATGGCCCGAACAGACGGGCCTGTCCGCCTGTCTATTTCTTTGTATTAAAATCGAACTTAAATTTTGGGCTTTGTGAATAAAAGTCATATTCTATTCAGTGATCATTTATCTGACACAAGTTTAAACATTGGTCGTATCGGACAACTATAGGGTATAGAAAAATAGGAAAGATCGGAGGTAGCTCGCTCAAAATTTGAGTTGTTCAAAACAGTTCCTGTGAGAAAAACTTTTTTGTTGTTTGAGATATCTCAACCAAATTTGGCTTACAGAGAATTCTACTTTTACACCTTACCAGTAAATTTGATTCAGAGCGGATAATAAACACCGACATAAATCAATAAAATCAATAAAATCAACCCCCATCAGCATCAGTATGTATGTATGTATGTATGTTTAAGTTAACACAAAACAAAATTGCAAATTAAGTGCAAGTTTCCACTTTACGAAATTTCACAATATCCCGCTTCGATACAATAAACCCACAGCCAAAATTCCACAGAAGCCAACTGAAACCGGATGACAGACGTGTTGTCAGCAGTGCTGCCGCCAGAACTTAGCTAGCCAGGGTATTTGATTTAAGTAAATTCAGTCTTAAATCTTCATCCAAATAAAGTAGAAGTTTGTTCAAATTAATAATTCTTTATTTTAACTTATGCAGCCAAATAAATACGTTCTCGGTAGATGAGTTGTCTCAGTGGCCCAGTCATTTAGGCAACTGAACAACGAGAATCCGTGTTCGAATCCCAGTGTAGTGCATGGATGTAGTTCGTCTAAGCCAAAGGCCTTAGGTGCCAGTGCTTGTAAAATATACATAGTTAGGTTGATAGTTTACAACTATATCCTATACTTATAATAATAATAATAATAAATATCAAAGAAGCTAACTTCGGCCGTGCCGAAGTTTGTATACCCTTGCAGATTAATTGATTACTTTCTCTTTTAAAAATTGGAAATATAAAATTTAAAAAAAATTTGAAGCAAAAAAAAAAAACAGTAAGAAAAATTTTCAGTTCGTCAACGGCCGGGATTAAACCTTCGCTCACGGCATTTCTAGAACTGATCTCTACCTATTGCGCTACCAAACTTATAACTCACTGTCTCGCTATTTCGGTATACATTGCAAGCGTCCAGCTTCTCGCTCTCTAAATTTTCGGACGAATTCAAGAAAGCAACAACACAATACATATAGTCTGTCTCTTTCTGTTTCGCACTCAGCTTGTAGTTTTTTTGTATATTGTTTGTGTGTATGCATATATAAAAGCAAATATAAACGTATTTAATTGGCTGCATATGCATACATACTGATGCTGATGGGGGTTGATTCATTGATTTTATTGATTTATGTCGGTGTTTATTATCCGATCTGATTCAAACTTACTGATATGATGTAGAAGTATAATTCTCATCTGTTCACCAAATTTGGTTGAGATATCTTAAAAAACAAAAAAGTTTTTCTCACAAAAGCATTTTTCCTTGCAGGATAATTAAAAAGGGGATCTAAAGATAAATATTACATTGTATGAGAACCTAGCATAAGAATGATTTAAGGGGATATTGTAGAATGTTATATGCCAAACAAGCATATGCACACCGTATTGTAGTGTATACAATATGTAAAGTGGTCATATTGCCAAATTTAATATTAGAGTATCAATAATATGATCAGCCACTTATGTACATACATATGTACATATGTATATGTGGACTGGCCCGCAGCGTGAGAACTGCAGAGTAAGCACTATGACGTTTTGACCATTCGGTACCAAGCGCATGTACATATGTATATGCCTTCTGCATATACATACATACATACATACATATTTACAATATATACAAATGCATATGGCATGCTATATACTCCCGTTCTGTTGCTGCTTTGAGCGACGCAAGTCCAAATTACCTACATATGTATGTATGTATGTACTTTTATGCTAAGTTCAATTTTTGAAATAAAGACAGAGCGATTAGCAAAGAAAACAGAAATGCAAAATTAATTTTGCATTCAAATTAAATTCAGTTTGAATTCTTTTCTGATAAAGAATTCCATCGTATTTCGAATAACATAATCAAATAATTTGGAACATATTGTACATAAAGACATTTCTACATGTATGTAATACCAGTAATATTTCTATTTATTATTTATTCAGTTATTTAAGTCTACATATGTATGTATATACACAGGCATGCGTTTATACATACATACATAAATATATATCTATAAGAGCTCAAGAGTCAAGGATTCGAATCTTTGAGTAATTTATTAAATCATTTGAGTGAGTATTCACTCAGATGATCGAGAGAGTCATAAGTTGTGGATTGAGTGACTCACAACTGACTGCGACACGCAGTAGATACACACATAAATCCATTCAGACATGCATACATATATACATATGTGTGCGTTTATCTGCCAATGAACTCATCCTATAGCCTCCATTCTTCATCATCTTGGCCGGCAAGTGGGCAACACTTCTCAGACAGTTTGGCTATGATTTGAACTATTCCCACACAATCAGCTGATAAACATACATACATACATACATACACACATGTTCAGTTCCATCGGAAACAAAAGAGAGAAAAATATATTCTACATATTTCTATGTATTTATTTTTGTACTTCAGCTGACGACGAACGTTTCGTCATTATCCAAAATTATTAAAACATAGGGTAAGAGTATCTAAGAGTATCTCAGTTAATTGCGATCACGTTGTTCCTTAATGATTGTGTACATAAATATATATAGCAAATGTTCTATGTGAGATATTTACCCATAAATGACTAAAAAAAATAAAATTATGTTAAGTTAAACAATTCCTATTAAATTTTGGAATTAACAGAATAATTATATAAATAATATTAAGAATTTTAATTAAATAAACAAATAAAATTTGAATTAAAATTTAGATAATAAATCAAATTTTCAATTTTCTTTTATTTAATTTTGTATTAAAGAAAACTCGTTTAATCACAGAAGCAACTTTTTACGTTTATTATTCGGATATATATTTGATATGATAATGCAGAAAGGAACAAATTATATTAAAAAGTTAATAGCTATCTATTACTTTTATATATACATATATTCGACTACTTAATTCCTGAATGAGTTCCCATTATATATTCTCGTTTTGGCAGGCTTTGGTAGATGAGTTGTCTAAGCGGCCCAGTCATTTAGGCAACTGAACAACGAGGACCCGGGTTCGAATCCCAGGCTAGTGCTGCATGGATGTTGCTTTCGTCTAAGCCGAAGGCCTTAGTTGCCAGTGCTTGTAAAATATAGTTAGGTTGATAGTTTACATACAACTATATCCTATACTTTAATAATAATAACAATAATATTCTCGTTTTATGAAAAGGAAAACTAAATTGAATTCTGACCAAATATTATTTATTGAAAAAAAACTTTAAAGAGACTTTTTGAATTGACTTATTCAAAATCATTCACTCACTTACTGAGTCTCAACTCGCGAGCGAGAATTATATTACTCCCGAAAAGAGGATCGTTAAAAGAGTTCAACACGAAGAACTCAACAAACAACGCTCAAGCAAAATCCGAAGCAAATTAGAAAAAACTCTCTTGCTCAGAGTGAGAGCCAATTTTTCCAGTTTTTATACCCTGTACCCATAGGGTTCAAGGGTATATTAAAGTCGCTAAAATGTATGTAACAGGCAGAAGGAAAATTTTCCGACCCCATAAAGTATATATATTCTTGATCAGCATCAACAGCCGAGTCGATATAGCCATGTCCGTCTGTCCGTCTGTCCGTCCGTATGAACACCTAGATCTCAGAGACTATAAGAGCTAGAGCAACCAAACTTGGTGTCAACATCCGTCTAGTGTATACGCAGATCAAGTTTGTTTCAAATTTTTGCCACGCCCACTTCCGCCCCCGCAAATTAGAAAAAACTATAACTAGAGTTCTATTAAAGCTACAGTATTTATTTTAGATATTTAGGTAGACTCAATTATATAGCCAATATGTACCGTCTGACCGAATTTGACCGAAATCGGTTAATAAATATCGGAGATAATACGTATATATGTTTTGTATGGCAATTCTATGGGCAGCAGCAACTGAAATGTGTGAGCGAGATAGCATGCTCATGTTGCTTTGTACCGAATGACGCATTAGTTTCGTTCACTGTTATGAGTGAGCGAGAAAGCATGAATTTGGTGATTCGGGTTGCTAGGAGAATTTTATAGAATAATTTATATTCAATTAATGGGAATTTGGAAGGAGTTTGAGTTTATAAAATATCTCATATTGGTACAGGGTATACTCCAAGTCGGCAGGGACGACTTGCTTACTTCATTTCACTTCTGTTCAGAGATTGAGCGTAAAGAAAAAACACTCAATTGTTATTTGCGAGCTATATAATATAACTGATAAAAAAAACTTCCGCCAAAGTTTCTCTCCGGAGAATGGTATGAATATTTAAAAATTGAAATCATTCCTCTCTGTGACATCGTAGCAATAGAACGTGCCAAGTGAATATATATTTAAAAATAATTATATATATACCAATTTGGATATATTTTCCAAAATGAATCTTCTAAGATTCCAAAGTGTTTTTGCACTTTGTGTGCTTTTTCTTATTTTTGGATACGATCAAGTGACATCAGCGCCACCTTCAAATATGACGGAAGATGACCAGGTGAGTGTGAAAGTATAATGTGATATATATATATATTGTGTATTCTGATTGATATATTTACATGTAGAATCCATGTGCCTCACCTTGTTACGAGTCCCTGAAAAAACAAATTCAAGCTAAGTCACAAGATCATATCGATAGAGATAGTGGAAAATAGGAGCTAAGAAAGAGATTGGATGATCTAAATGATTATAGAGATCATATCAAATCTCTAAATGATCATATTCAAGAGCTACGTAAAACAAATGAAATACTCAGGGAATCTGTTCAAAATAAGAATAATTGCGGAAAAACTGAAGAAAATTTGAAAGTTAAAGCAAAAAATCTTAATAAATGCATGGCAGATCAAGATAAGTTGAAAGAGGAAATAGAAATAGAAAGAAAAGTAGAATTGAAATAGAGGGAAAACTTAAATTAGAAATGGAAAACTTAAAAAATGAGAATGAGCGAATAATAAACGAATTAGAAACAAAGTCAAAGAAAGATTTCGCTGATCACAAGGTTAAAGAAGAGAGATTAAGCAATGAATTAAAAGATTTGAAATCAGAAGTTTCATTTTATAAGGAACAATTGAGGAATCTGAAAATCAATTATCATCCAATAATCAATTAACAGAAAGCAATTCTCGAAAAATAAAAGAATTAGAAAAATATATAGACGAGTGCAAAGGAAAACTTCCTCAAAGTTGCAAAGGCCTCTCATCGGGTATTCATACGATTACAATTCCCAACCTAGATCCATTTCCTGTTCTCTGTAATGGAGATATAGCTAATGGTGGATGGATAGTAATTGAGAAAAGATTTGACGGTAGCGAAGACTTTTATAGGAACTGGACTGAATATAGAAAAGGTTTTGGTAAATTAGATGGGGAATTTTTCATCGGATTGGAGAATTTGCATCGTATTACCAATTCGCAACGTTATGAATTATATATAGAAATGAAGAAGTTCAATGGAGATGTCGAGTTTGTTAGATATGATAATTTTAGAATTGGCAATGAAAACGAGAAATATGAGTTGAAGTCAGTTGGACATTTTAGTGGAACAGCTGAAGATGGTCTAAAATGGCATGTAGGTGCCGAGTTCTCAACATTTGATCAGGATAATGATGGAAGTGAAATTCTCAATTATGCGGAATATTACCATGGTGGCTGGTGGTACTACGGATCGTAAGTAGCTTATTAATTTTTGTTATGTACAACTAAAATTAAATAAATTAATATTTTATTTTTATTAGAACTGTCAATCTCAACGGCATATACAGTAAAAGTTTCTCCCATAGTTCAGTCGCTATGCATTGGAATTATCCTCTAAAATCAGTTCAGATGCTGATACGACCAAAGTGATCTAAGTGAAAAATGAGCTGAAAATCTACAAATTCATTTTAAAAATATTCAACTTAAATACTTATGTTTGTCATATAAATAAAATATATAATAATTGTGCATTTTACAAAAAATAACTTTGCAATATCGTTAAACTAATAAAATATTTAGCGCTTAGCCATCAAATAATAAATCTTTTCTTTGATTCTTTAAAATGGGATATCGGCTTTATAATTTATAGTATGGGACTCATGCAGTAAGTATATCAATACTCGAATTGACTCAAGACATAAAATCTCAAAGGTTCTAAAAGGTCTAGTATAAATATATATTCATTTTTGATCCAGGGCTTTCATCTAACTTAATGGATTTATTTTAACATTTTTCAAATTAAAAATTAAAAATTTTAAAATTATTATCATATTACACCACCTGGCTCTTTTATTTATATTTTATATTTAATTATCACCTTATAAACTGGCCGATCAGAGTATTAGAGGCCCTATCTATATTTCTTTCATTTTTTGGAATTATTCTATATTTGAGTTTTAATGTAAAATATTGTAGGCGTGTCCTCTGAGACTCTCAAACTGAGGGGAAGACTCTCAGAGTATTCTAATAATATATTACTTGATTATAGATGTTTATTCATTCGATGATTAAATTTATTCTCCATTATTCTAATTGTCCTTAGATATTTAATTTCCTATTGATCACAAGTACGTTCAAAGGTGAATGGTCAGATTGTACGAACTTTCTATTCAAATTAAATTCCTCGACTAATTTTGAATCCTAACAAAGTTTTTACATTGTTGTTAACTTTCTACTTGGGTTTAATTGTAACGGGACATCTAGTGTGAAAAGCCAATTTCAATTATTTTCATTTATTTATTATAAAAACATAAAGTTGTTTGAAACTATATATAATCTATTTTAACAAATAAGAATAAATATAAAATAAAGAATAAGAAATAAGAAATTTGAATAATCTTCAGTCAGATATGAAGGAGAACAAAATGAACAATTCAACGCCAAAATAATTAAATATTATTTTAGAGCTACAAACAAATTTAGGATCTGAGATACTCCGAATTGAAAGACCTTAACGTGTCCTCCGACTTGGTAAGTTGTCCATTAAATACGGAAGGAGACACATTTTGGAAGCCAGAAAAAATTTTAAATATGTTATAAAATAAACGTTTTATAGGATGCATCGATTGGCCAATTCCGGGCAGATTAAGCACCAACTAACCACGAATATTCTCAGTCTTCGACAAACTGCAAAAGATGTCGGACGCTAATTGGAATTCGTTGAAGGACACATAAAATTCAACATTCTAAGGGAGAACTTACTGCTCCACCACATCCAATATCAACGACGAACCTCTCGATTTGATCATGTTTAATTATGGAACAAATAAACAACAATGTCACATCTTCAAACAGCAAAACTGCTCCTACAAAACGACAACAGTATGTCCCAAAACTTTACACCTTTTTTCGCCTTATTAAACACGAAACAAAGTGATTGCACCTAAGACGGTGTATTGGACTACGGACTGGATACTGAACTGGACACTGGACCAATGATGGTGAAATCGTACAGGAATAAAGCAGTCAAAATGTATATCCAGTTATATATCGGATACAAATTTGCTTTATTTTCTCTGCCTTCGCCCTGGCTTAACTGTTCACGCTTTAGACACAAACAAAGAGAATGCAATAAAGAGAAAATATCCACAATTTGCGAAGAAGAGAAACATTGCGAGCAGAAAGAATTGAAACAATGTCAAAAGGTCAATTGTTGCATTAACTGCATAGAGAAAGATGAATATTTTTCTTTGGATAGAATAAATGACATTAAGTAATAAGTAGATACCAAATCACGTCTAAAAAGTAAACATGCTACTTATTCAGATAATAATTAATCACAACTTCAATCATCAAATAAAAAACTTCTCCTAAATCGACAACTTCTTTATCCAATCAGCAAGTCGACAAGATTAATGTAACAACTATGGTTAATCCATGATTAGTTAGTAAGTTAATTAGAACATTTTCCGAAGACAAATGAATTACATATTATCAACACCTGCACAGGAAATAGAAAAGGAAACGATTTTCATTCAATTTAAGGGTAAAAGGACCGATTCCAGGGCTCAATTGAATATCATATCGAATTGAAAGGCTAATCTAAAATCTAAAATAGAATTATTCGTCACTTTGACAACATTTACAATAGTTACAGACTAAGCCGAACTCTAACAAAATTAATGTTCCTTCTTATAGATGATTTTCATTTAGTTGACCTATTGGCAAGATCTTAGATCAAGTGTTGGCTGAATTACTTTGATGGAATGTTAAATCATACTTCAATCATCACTTTTTTGTTTTAGTCATATGAAAGAGTTGAAAGAAATACGATAATTAACAAATTAATAGAATGAAATACAGGACAAAAAAAAATAAAATATGTTGATAATTTATAGACAATGGAAAACTTATTGTTCGACTCTCATGCAAATCGTCCACATTCCTAGTTCCTTCATAAAAATAAATTACTTTCGAAGCTTAAGTCGGCGACTTTTTTCTAATAACTAACATTAAGGAACAAAATCCAACAGAATCCCGAACTCTAAAATACATAAATGTTCAGATTATGACATAATATTCAAAATAACTAATAACGATATCATGAGATCAAATCAATATGGATCACACAGGTATTATAAGCAATCAGATAGCTAACTATTTGCCACATCAGATAAACCGATTTCTGAGAAAAGAGCTTGATACCTTCCAAGAGAACATAATTTCAAATTTCAATAGTTGGTATAAGCATATTAACCAGACAAAAGGACATATATGTGATTATTTATGAAATATTTTACCAACATAAATCACAAACGAAGCTATAGTGCCAGATAGATCAGAATACTTGACAAGTGTCGGTTCTCAATATAATATTAGTAAATCATCTGATCTAACCCTTTTTGTATCCCTCTTTACCCTTAAGGGTAACCATTTGAATCGATATCGGTTGTCTCTAATCAGACTCAATCGGCAGATATAATATTCCGATGGCTTCAATTTGGTTGAATGTTATTTTAATTTGTCATTTTAATTCTGATTATAGCTAATCACTTAAGTTACAAGTTAAAATTCGAAATAGAAATCAAATTAAGGCTAAACGAAACTAAACGCTATAAAACAGAAACTCATACTCGATAGCTATATATACATATATACATATGAATCGAACAATTATAGATTATTTATTACTCACGATTACGTAATGTTTTAAGAGAATTTAGCATTAAATTGTATGGTTAAGCAGACATAGAAGAGATAAGATTTCGCTTTAATCTTGATCAGTTGTTAATTGAGAATTATTAAGCGCAAGCCGATCGCAATTATGACCACGCCTATTCTCTGAGATGCAGAATGTAGCACGAATTCCAGATGATTAAAATAATACTAAATTGAACGGCGCAGTGCTTGACCCAAATCAACACCCGGAACAGCAAGCAGTGCGCTTTCTGCGTTCCTAGTAAAAAATGAAGTAAGCAAGTCGTCCCTGCCGACTTGGAGTATACCCTGTACCAAAAAAGTATATTTCATTTAAACAGACTCCTTCGCAATCCTCATTAATTGAATAAATTTTTTCATAAAATTCTCTTAACAAGCCAAAACAACAAATTCATGCTTTCTCGCTCACTCCTAACAGTGAACGAAACTACTGCGTCATTCGGTACAAAGCACCATGAGCATGCTATCTTGCTCACACATTTCAGTTGCTGCTGCCCATAGAATTTCAGTATAAAACATATATGTGTATATCTCCGACATTTATTGACCGATTTCGGTCAAATTCGGTCAGATGGTACATATTGTCTATAGAATTGGGTCTACCAAAAATAAATACTGTAGCTTTAATAGAACTCTAGTTATAGTTTTTTCTAATTTGCAGGGGCGGAAGTGGGCGTGGCAAAAATTTGAAACAAACTTGATCTGCGTATACACTAGACGGATGTTGACACCAAGTTTGGTTGCTCTAGCTCTTATAGTCTCTGAGATCTAGGTGTTCATACGGACGGAAATGAAATTTATGAAATATTATTTTTTTGGTAAAGGGTATACTCTAAGTCGGCAAGGACGACTTGCTTGCTTCATTTTCTTCTGGTTTGAGTGTATTACGGCATTTTCTCTGCCTCTGCACGTCCCTTGTCCATACACTTTTTCGCTCAATTCTCCTCCCTTTTTCTTTTGCCTCTTGAGGGAATTCGAATGCAAAAAAATATACAAATTACACATAGACCTACAAAACGAACACGAAAGAAGAAGAACTTTAGGCTCTGTTGAACTTTACTCTATTTATTAACCAACTTACCCTCTTGAGGGTCTATCGCCAAAATTAGATATATGTATTTATTGAATATCGGCAATTTTTTTCTCCCAAATTTCTTCTAAAGCTTCGGACTGGCTATCTATCCACCACCTCCTCGCCGGAACTTGTGGCTAAAACCACAATATAGTTTGGAACTTTATTTTTTTGTTCCTTAATTTTCAATACTTTTCCAACTTTTTCTTTTGGGTTATGTACCCTTAATAACTTTCTGCGGGGCGGTCACTGAATACTTTCCTCAATTGGACACTTGCAAAACTTTCTTTCTGAAGCTGTCGACTTGGAATGACCGCGCTAAAGTTTCTGACGCTGTAGGTAGCCTAACAACTAATAATCTAGATAAAACGCCATTTTTTTTTTTGGTCGTGGAGGGAGTGGCTTTGACCCTTGCTCTTTGCATTTCCCCGATTCGCTCCTGTTGCTAACTGCCTTTGGAAATGTTGCTAGTCAGGCTAGCAACCAGTCTGCCTGAAAGTAGGCAACTTTTACTAATGTTGCCACTGCCAGCGCTACAAAAGCCCCCCGCTAGACGATAAACTTCCTGCCCCACATGATAATTAACTTCTCGTGAACGCAAGTTGTATTGCCGCCGATTCCGCTCCTGCATGATATCAGCTAAAGCCCTAGCTCGTCCTGCCATTAGCTCTCTAGAATCTTAGGGAGAAAATTCAATACCCCCGATCCTCGATCAGCTTTAGCGTTCTCAACAGTTTATAAGTTGAGCCAGAGGAAATAAAGTGCTGTCCAAAAGCCATATAATATGGTGATGTACCCAGACTTAAATGCACAGCTGACCGAGGAAATCAATAAATAACCGCTGAAAGAATCTTTGCGACTCGGGCGTTTTCCCCATACACGGTCGCAAGGCTTGATTTGGTGCCTTCGTGGTTTTGCAAATTTCGCAATCGGCTATAAAGGCCTTCACATCATTGACTAAATGTGGCCAATAAAAATACCTGCGTATAGTGATGGCAAAATTAATCATATGATACACAATAATCGATTATTTTGTTTCAATTTACGATTAAATATAATCGATTACGGACATTCGATTAATCTATTCAATAATCGATTATTCGATCAAATAATCGCTTGGGTGAGTGAATTTCAGCGCGAATTTTACAAGCCAAAGCTCATACAGCAGACAATCTTTGCGAATTAAAAGCGAAAGAAATGGCGCCGATGCAAAATATACGGAGGGAAATGGCGACTATAGCCCATGCAAATGAAAGCCAAGACAGTATTAGTGATGGGTCAGTTAGTGGTAAAGTGGGAGTTCGACTTATGGGCCCACCATAAATCGTTGGCACATAAAAGCCGCAAAAAAGAAGCGGAGTATTCCGATGTCCAAGACGAGCTGAGCTTTTTCCTCAACTCTCCTGTTTTGGAGTTGAAGCGCAACGTCATTGACGCCTGGGAGGATATGAGATCGGTATGCCCAAAATTGTATACAGTTTTGAGTATATATGAATAACATTTTCTGTTTTCTTTACTATTTTAGCCATAAAATATATAAGAAAATGTAAAAATCATAAAAAAGTAAAAACTATGAAAATAATCGTTAAAATAATCGATTATTATTCATTTTTTCCGATTAATCGTGATTAATAATCGCAAGGAATAAATAATCATATGATACAATAATCGATTAATTTATTTTTTTTGCCATCCCTACCTGCGTATTCTTTCCAACGTTTTGTGAATTCCCCCCCATGTGATGCCAATGGTCTCCAGTACTATGCTCCATACGGCGATATACTAAATTACCCGCTACCTTCAAATCTGGTAATTTATCTTGATTAGCTTGTATATCTTGTGAAAACATTTTATACTCTGGTGATTCAAAATGCTGAGATTCCAGATCTATTTCAGCTTTGACTACCCCTATTTCTGCTACTAACTCCTCATTCACTCGTGGAAGAGCATCCGGGACCACGTTCAATTTTCCACTTCTATGCTCAATCGTGAACCGAAAACATTGCAATTTTAAGGCCCAACGGGCTAATCGACTATGGAGATCAGTTTGCGACATCAGCCATATAAGTCATCTGTTATTATAGTAAAATCATGCCCTTCCACATATCCTCGAAATTTTTTTACACATATTACGGTTGCTAAACACTCCAATTCAGTAACGGTATAATTTTTTTGGGCTTTGTTCAACTTCTTGGATACAAAGCTAATTGGATATTCTCCCCCATCTTCTGTTCTCTGCATCGGTACTCCTCCAATACCTGTTTTGCTGGCATCACAATGAATGTAAAATGGTTTACTAAAATCTGGACTACGTAATACTGGTGCCGAGCATAACTTTTCTTTCAATTTTCCAAAGGCTTTCCCTTCGGGTGACATGGTGAATTTAGTTTTTTTCTTTAACAAGTCCGTGAGTGGTGCCGCTAAATCTGCGAAACCCTCAATGAATTTTCTATACCATCCAGTCATACCTAAGAAGCTTCTCAATGCTTTTATAGACCTTGGCACAGGAAACTGAGCCATTGCCGCAATTTTTTCGGGGTCTGTCTTTATACAACCCTCACCAATAATGTGCCCTAGATATTTTACTGATCGCCGGCAAAATTGATTAAAAATTAATTCCACATTAAGCGTAAGACCAGCTTTACGCACCTGCGCAGCTACTTGGCTTAGCACTTGTAAATGGGACTCAAAACTATCAGACACCACCAACAGATCGTCTAAATATACAAAAACCTCGTTACGTAGACTTGGCGGAATTACCTTATCCATTAGCCGGGTCATTGTTTGTGATGCATTTGGTAACCCAAATGGCATCACCGTGTACTGATACAACGGTCGGCCAGGGACGGTGAAAGCGGTCTTATCCCTGGATTTCGGCTCCAACGGAACTTGCCAATAGGCATCCTTCAAATCTAAACTTGAAATAAAACAAGCTTTGGGTAAACGACTAAGAATGCCCTCGATTTGCGGCAGGATACGCATCCTTACGAGTCACTAAATTTACTTTTCTGCTATCTAAGCAAACTCGAGTTTTTCCGGGCTTTTCTACCATTACCACTGGGGATGACCATGCACTATTCGATTCTTCAATTACACCTAAACGCAGCATGCGATCAATTTCGGCATACAATATTTTCTTTTTGCTGGCGAGAGTGGAAAATGTCGTTGTTTGACGGGTATTGCGTCGCCCACATCTATGACATGCGTTGCCAATGAAGTTTTCCCCAACCCAGCTATGGCGAATGAGGGAAATTGGTCAATCACCTTTCTAAGTTTTTGCTTGTCGCTTGGCGTCAAATCATGCAAATCGGTCGCTAATTCACACAACTGACTTGAAGTCGGTAGTAGATCAAATAGAGTCCAAAAATCGACTCCTAAATACAGATCCTGAGTTAGCGCAGGGATAATGAATAGTTTGATAGTTTCGATTTTCCCCTGATATTCTATTTGCGTGTTAAATTGGCCTAAAATATTTTGTCTTTGCCCATCCGCTGTGCTTATAGTTCGGTTTACTCTCTCAAAAGGAGTTTCGCTGCGAATAAACTGTCTGGCCATTTGACCACCCAAACAACTTACGGCTGCTCCAGTGTCTAAGAGACCCAGTACTACCTGACCTAGTAACCGGACTTTGGCGAATGGACGCTTATCATTTGGTTTAAAGCGAATTTCCTCAATTGCTTTATTTGCCTGCCAATAGCATCTTATACGATTTGAACTTCGAGAATATTTCCTACAGATATTTGACTCCTGCTTATTCGAATAATTTAATGATTTATTACTATTATCGACTGAGTCGACAGTTTTATGGCCCACTGTACATTTGGGCAGGTTCACCAATTTAGGTATTAATACTCCGTCTCTTTGTGTCGAACACACTGCTGCGGACGGGGTTGTGTGTTCACCTTCCTGTTTTTTAAACACTTCGACAAGATGGCTTATATATATTTGGTGACCCACAGCCAAAACAAAAGATCTTTCTCATGGCTGAACAATCTTGATACCTATGCCCCCTCTTTTCGACAATTCCAACAAATTAATGCTAGAGCACTGATTTCACCATCAGTTTCTGAGTTTGAGAATTCTTCGGCATCCTTCATTTGTTCTACCTCTACAATTTCAGCTATCTGTTTCTTGAAAATAATTTGGCTTGTGACTGGGTGTTTCCCGTTTTATTTCCTCCAAAAATTGTTCTCGCTGCCTGCAAATTTTTCGCAATTCCTCGACTGATTCTACTCTAATGTTTAAAATTTCGTGGCGTATCTCGGCTCTCAGGTTACGCTTAATATTTCGACGATGGTGCTTTCAGCCAATGGTTCTTCCAATCTATCCATAAGCAAAACAATAGCTTCATAAAATGAACCTCAAAATTTTCTTTGTCCCGCTGCTTTCTATCTCTTATTGTTTCTCTTATATCAACGTCAGTCAAAGTGTCACGAAATTGTTTCCTTAAAGCCCTACATAAATCGTCCCAATGAACGGATTTCGGCTTTTATGAAAACGCCAGTAAAACTCTCTTGCCTTTCCATCAAATAACAAACTTGCGTTGCTGCAAAGAACAGTGAAATCCCCATCTAACATCTGACTGGTTAGCGATTCGACCCTGTAAATGAAATTGTCTACGCTAAGCCCCTCGAACTACCATTATATCTTAGTTTCCAACTATTCATAATGTGGCCAACTTTATCGGGTCTTTGAAGTAATTCGAACTTGAACTTCTAGGAGTTTGGGCTACGCCTGGCCTCTCCTGATACCGATCTCTTCGAAAACTTTGGTTTTGACTCAAATGAGTTTGTCTATCCTCCTCAGATGGTTGAGTACTACCACTTGTGGTTCTGTTTTGGGCTAAACTTTCCTGCATCACTTGTGCCATTTGAGCTGAAATTTGTGACATCAATTCTTGCTGAATGGTGCGCATTGATTGTGCTATCATTGCCTGAACATTCTGCCAAGTGACAACTGGTTGCATTGGCTGGCCTGTCATGTCAGATGTATTCTCGTGGACAGGTCTTTGAGCTGGCATGTTAGATATATCTAATCCTCTAGGCTGATTTATGACCGTTCTCAACCCTTGGCTGGTGCTGGCTTCCTCACCTGTGGGCTGACTCTGTTTTTATGATCTTGTATTATGTGCCACTGTGGCTTCGAAACAAACTTTTTACACGTCGGGCAAAAAATTTCTTGTAGCAGCATGACTCATGATACACTTCTTGTGAAAGCTGTGTCCACACTTGGTGAATACTCTTCTGCCAATACCATTTGTTTTTGACATATCGGACAAATTCGCTGCGCTTCAGCCTCAACTTCTTCGTCTGAATGGACCATCATGATTGGCTTATCTTTAATTTATATAGAAGACTCGCAAATATTACACTAAAATATAAGTTCTAATGCACGTTGTGTTTGTTTTGTGTTTTTTTTTCCTATCTCTTATAATTATTTACTAAGATTTTAATCAAAACCAATGTATATGTATGTATGTAAGAAAAATATAGCTATAAAAAAAATCGGTAACGGTAACTGAAATATAATAACATAAAACATATGGACTTTCCTCCCACCAATGCTCATGTGATCAGCTTTGTTGTATGTTTGCTGACTATTCGGCTTGTGTTTAAACAATTATGTATAATAAAGCCTCGCCGTCTGGTTTGGCTGACTAGTAACGGGAAAAACCCATTCAACGTAGTGCAGCCAAGAAAACGAAACCAGTGGCGTCGCTTTTGCTTGCTTGCGCTGCTGACCCGTGGACATGGTATGATTTCTAGAAAACCCTCCCATGTATTCCTATGCGCTTCGGCGGCTCTGCAAGTAGATTCTAACTATTGAAATTCTCAGACCTAATTATCACATCAATCGTGGACAGCTGATTTTTTCAAAAAAAAAATTTTTCTAGTTGTAATCCATGCGAAGTGAATGTGATGACTAATGTTTGAGTAGGTAAAGATTTTTGCTGTAATTATAATTTCTTGGACGTGGTTGGGGTGCAGCTGCTGACAGTCTAACACTCACCCAAAATCCTATGCGACTTTTGAAATAATAATATTCTTTTTTATTTTTTTTATTTTTGTTGCTTTTACGAAGGAGGATTTACTTGCTGATACACTTCTGCAACCGTGGTCAGTCTTTCCCTTTGACAAAGAAAAGCACTGCAATCCTATGCAGTTGCTGCTGTTGCTGAAGCAAACCCAGTCGAAAACAAATGTACTATGAATTTAAAAAAACTTGAAATAAAAACTGATTGATATTAGGTTCTGCATGTTTGTGAGCCACAAAATTGTGGCCCCATTGTTGGGCGCCATTTATTTAGTAAGAGAAATTATTATATAATCATAACTGTAATGGGTTACCCATTACTGTTTCCCTAGGCTTGTTGGAATACAGGGTAGAGGAGCGCACGCTCTAATATTCCGGCTGCTGGCTCGTCGGCTAGTTGGTGTGGTGATCTTGCCCTCTACCCTTGTCGGCCTACTTGCTTTCTCTCAATAAATAAAAAAATAAATTTGAAACTTTGAGCGTGCAAGGGACAGATACAGATCGGATCGATGAGAACAGGCAGAACCCAAAACAATAATAGATATAGAGCACACAAGTCGATGGTCATACTCTCTGATGTTGCTGAGAGTTTTCAACGCCCACCCTTCCTTGGCTATTGCGGACCAAAATAAAAGAAAGTTTACAATAGCCCCTTAACTAATCATCCTACTTGAGCATGGTTGTTGGAAGTCCAATAATAAGCATTTAGCTAAACATTATAATTTGAGTATTTATTATAAAATGAATATACTTGAGGAACATTATTGCTAAGATTAGCCTAAAATGCATTTATTTAAAATTAAATTTCTTTATTTCCTACTGTCGGCAATAATCATTCTCCCTTGATTTTTCTTCGCCGAACCGGCGGTATACTCTATATTATGGATATAAAAAAATAAAAAAACTAACTTAGATCCTATTGGTAGCTTTCCCTTCTAACTTTAACGGGAAGCCAGGAAAATTATATCGAGGTTATAAATAAAAAAAAAATAAAGGTGAGGAAAAAGTTCTTTAATTGCGTGACATAATCCCGACTTAGTAAGACAGAGTATTTTCGTTTTTCCGTTGGCTACTGCCCAAAACTCGCGATCGAATACCCGTCTTTGAGTGACTTTTTTCCCCCTCTTCTCTTTTTCTTTTTCTTTCTGTGAGTGATATTTCTTTTTTTTCACTCAAACTGCGTTTGAGCTCTAAAGGGGCATAGGAGGTGAGGGTAAATTTTTTTGGACTTTTCTTTGAAATTTATTATATCACATTTTTTTTTTTCTTTAAATATTTTGCGGGGTGTTATCTTTCAAGGTATAAAAAAATAATCAAAAATTATCACTTACCCTTTTCTCCAATTCCATCGATGAAAGCGCTTCCATTGGTAGGATCGGGTGCAACATTTCTTGATTTTTATACCCTTGCAGAGGGTATAATAAAATTGGTCAGATGTTTGTAACGCATAGAAATAATCGTTTCCGACCCCATAAAGTATATATATTCTTGATCAGCATCGAAAGCCGAGTCGATATGACCATGTCCGTCTGTCCGTCTGTCCGTCTGTCTGTTTCTTCGCAAGGAATCGAACTTAAATTTTGAGCTACGTGAATAAAAAGTCATATCATTCTCTTCATTGATGATTTATCTAAATTAAGTTCGAGAGTTGGTATGATCGGACAACTATAAGTTATAGAAAAATAGGAAAGATCAGAGGTACCTCGGTTAAAATTTGTGTTGTTCAAAACAGTTCTTGTGAGAAAAACTTTTTTGTTTTTTGAGATATCTCAACCAAATTTGGCACACAGATGAGAATTCTACTTCTACACCTTACCAGCAAGTTTGATTCAGATCGGATAATAAACACCGACATAAATCAATAAAAACAATAATCAACCCCATTAGAAAAAGTATGTTTTTGTGAGAAAAACTTTTTTGTTTTTTAAGATATCTCAACCAAATTTGGTGAACAGATGAGAATTATACTTTTACATCATATCAGTAAGTTTGAATCAGATCGGATAATAAACACCGACATAAATCAATAAAATCAATGAATCAACCCCCATCAGCATCAGTATGTTTGCATATGCAGCCAATTAAATACGTTTATATTTGCTTTTATATATGCGTACACAAACAACATACATACATGGAAACATACAAACATACATACATACATATATGCGAACACGTGCTTGAAAAAACTACAAGCTGAGTGCGAAACAGAAAGAGACAAAAAACTATTTGTATTGTGTTGTTGTTTTCTAGAATTCGTCAGAAACTTTAGAGAGCGAGAAGCTGGACGCTTGCAATGTATACCGAAATAGCGAGACAGTGAATTATAAGTTTGGTAGCGCGATAGGTAGAGATCGATTCTAGAAATGACGTGAGCGGAGGTTCAAACCGGCCGTTGGCAAACTCGAATTTTTTCTTACTGTTTCTTTTTTTGGTTTAAATTTTTTTTAAATTTTATATTTCTAATTTTTAAAATATCTTGAATCCGATATGACGGAGAAAGTAATCAATTAATCTGCAGGGTATACAAACTTTTGGTGAAGTTAGCCTTTGATATTTTTTCTTTTTTTTTTATTGAACTGCAAAAACCACAAAAAAAACACCCACACTTTGGACCGCGACACAAAAAAGGAAAAGGGGAGAGATTTACAAGAAATGGGTCATATCGAGGTAGTTGGTTTTCTTACTTATATTTTTTTTTTTTTTTAAAATTACTTTCAAACCTTATTTGATCTTTTCTTTTCTTTTTTTTTCCAAAACTAAAATAAATTTATTACTGTTGGAGAAAATTTTTTTTAACTTTTTAACCGACATATTCTTTTTTTCTTTTCTTTTTTTTCTTTCTTTCTTTTTTTAACTTTATTAGATTTTACGCCCGTTTCTCAAATTTCGCGTTCGAGCAAGCGCTTTCGCCTCCCACGCACAGAAAACTAAACTGCTCAGTTTAGCTCAACCACTCATGTTGAGCTATTTCTTTTCATCATCGTTTGAGCTGTCTTATGGCCTTCTTTCCGCCTCTGCACGTCCCTCGTCCATGCGCTTTCTCCGCTCAATTCTCCTCCCTCTTCGAGTGCCTTTTGAGGGAATTCGAATGCAAAAAAATATACAAATTATACATAGACCTACAAAACGAACACGAAAGGAAAACTTTAGCTCTGTTGAACTATAATCTATCTATTTATCAACTTACCCTCTTGAGGGTCTATCGCCAAAATTAAAAATATATTTATTGAAATTTTTCCCAACTTTCTGTCCACCAATCCTCGCCGGCAACGGGTGGCTAAAACCACAATATATACTTTGGAACTTTATTATATATATTTTTTTTTTGTTCCTTAACTTTAAAATATTTTCCCCGTTTTCTTTTAGGGTTATGTACCCTTTTTAACTTTCGGCGGGACGGTCACTAGATAGTTTTTTTAATAAGACACTTGTAATACTTTCCTTCTGAGGCTGTCAACTTGGAATGACCGCGCTAAGGTTTCGGACGCTATAGGAAACCTAACATTTGATAATCTGGATAAAAATCGCCATTTTTTCCCATTTTTTTTCTTTTTTGACCGCAGAGAGAGTGGCTTTGACCCTTTCTCTTTGCCTTTCACCGACTCGCTCCTGTTGCTAACTGCCTTTGGCAATGTTGCTAGTCAGGCTAGCAACAAGTCTGCCTGAAAGTAGGCAACTTTTTCAAATGTTGCAATTGCCAGCGCTACAAAATTTGAGGTTTGCAAATGATTTCTAATGCAACTTTGATGAAATTTATGTGCGCACGGAGGCGTAGTTACTGAGTCGTTTACATTTAATATTTCAAGACAAATACCGCAAAAAGGTTCATTTTCTTGCATAGCTTGATTAATATTTTCCAAACTATGTCTGACTGACATGATGTTATTGTTTTTCCTACTACTAATAAAATATCGTAAAAATTATGTGGAATCCGTCATCCTTGCAAAACAAATTTCCGCGTCTCTTAGCTGATCTGCTCTGCATAATCGATTAACTATTGGATCTTAATGTATACTATTGCCGATTTGTCTGAATGGTGTCTGCCTATACTGGTCATAAACCGACGTGTTGCCAGTAATATGCGTCTCCTAGCATGGTTCTACCAGTTCAAAACAAAGTTTGGTTCTGAGAAAGCTCTTTCCATGATATTGCAGCCAGTTAAGCGATGTTGGTCGGCCAATCCGCCATTACCGAATTTGAACCGCAATTCCTAACAATAGCCTCAAACAACAAAGGTCATAGAAATAACAATCCCGCCTAGATATGCTAAGATATATAGTAGGATGCCATTACTAAGTAGAGTTTCTTTTGGTTGACCAATCCGGAATACTCGAATTGCAGTCACGACTCACAAAAGCAATCACTACCAGATAGTAGCCTACAATACATCCGCATAACTAGCTTGAAAAAAAACAAAATTGATTGAATTAGGATTAAAATGGTAATAAAGAGCAAGTGTGTGGATACGTTGGTGGTGTTACTATCCTCTTGTCAAATGGGGTGTATCAAAACTTTTGTTCCCTAGTTCTTGGGAGAACAAAACTTCGGGCCCCCGAGTTGGGCGCCATTTCTGTAGTAAGATAGTAGAGGTACGTGGGTTCTTGCCCATACCCTCCTATGGACGTAGGTCGCTATGTTCGGTAATGACACAGTTGCGGTAGTCCCAAGACGGGTAGGGGTTCTCTAGGTGTTATAGGACCGTTGGGTCTGGGTTACGCACGAAGATGTATGCTAAAGATTAGAGGCGTGCACTTCTAGCTATGCTCTAGCTAAGCTCGACGGATGGGGCGGGGTTCTTTCTTCACTCTAGACATACGCTCACTAAGAAAATTATAAGTGCACTAACGGAATAATTAAATGGAAGATAAAATAAGGAACTAGTATGAGCCGGTTGTGAGATACCTCACCGAAATCGTTTAGTTATGCAGGCGTTTGCTTGTTAGGTTAGCTATTGGTGTTGATTGCTAACCCATTCTGTACCCACCCTACCTTGGCAACTTCTAGAGATTCTAAGATGCCCCTAAACAAACTCCTACGCGATCATCTAGATTATAAGGAACGACAGCATGTTTTTGCTAAGGCGACGGACTCCCCGATAATAGAGACTACTCAAACATATTCATAATTCAATACATTTTAATTTCAAATCTTAGTTTCATGGGTAGTTGCTTATTGCTAATGAAATTACAAACAAGTTCAGTTAAATTCGCATTATAAAATAAAAGGAAATTTATATATTAAATACTAAGGAAGGAAAAGAAGCTCTAGCTCAAAGAATGGTTTATATGTATCAATCGATTCGTATTATACCAGTTGCGATTACATATTAAGACTACTTTATAATGATTAACTCACAGTTTTATCCATCGGCGTGATCGTTGGGCCCATCGATGTTGCATAGATGTTGGCTGTATTAGAACAATATTAGAACAATTGTCGCAATTCCGAACAATAGATTTTACATACCCTGAGCATAGCGTTTCTTTTAAAGAAAACGGGGGAGGGGGTATGCTTTACTTATACTAGATTTACTTAAATTTAATCAAAATATATAGCATTTCAATTGCTTAAGCTTTGCATTATTTAAATGTTGGTTCCGTAGAACAAAAAGATCAAATTATCATATCAAATAAGAATCAAATAGATGAATACAACCGATAAAGCAGAAGGCTTTAATGCCGATAGCAATAAAAGAAAAGGTTACGAAATTATTGATAACGCCGTGATAGGTCGCAAAACAAATTGACTAAACTAATGAATACATTCTTAGTAGGCTAGGTTAAGTTGATAAAGAATTGAACATGACTTATTAATGCGTGGGTGGAGCACGTGGTTATAGGTTAAGGGGCGTGGTCCCAATAAATTGTACAAAAAGAAAAGAAACTCCAAGCTTTAAATTAATTCCGCTGATAAACACTGTCTTCTGAGCTGGATATTCCCTGTGTTATGCATTACGTAGACGATTTGGGTCGACTTCACATGGTCTGCTCGTATGGATATAGACTCTGTCTAGATTTTCCTATTCCAAGAAAATGTTTTCTAAGCTGCCTGCCAAACTGGTGTAAGGAGCTTAGATAAACGGGCGCGCCGCTAGTCGCAATCAAAAAAGGTGCTACACACATGGACGCATCCATGTGGCGCTGTGAAACATCACTTAATTAGTAACTAATAATTATGTATGAATAATAAAATATTACCTGGGCCACTTTTGTTTATGCACTTTTGAGGAAATAAATTTTTAAACATGTATAATTAATTAAACATGTGCCACGTGTCTTTTCTTTTTCTTTTCTTTGCCAATAATTATTGTTTCAACAAGATATTTAAACATTTAGTCAGCTTCAGAGTTAAAATTGAAATGAACGAGTGCCTGTACCAAAAAATTAAAATCAAGACAACTAAAACGAAAAAAGCTCAAATATAACGGATCTTTTCCTTGTTCCCTTTATGCTTTATGCTTGGCTTTTGCCTTTGCTTTGAAGTGAGAGAGTAAGAACCGTATTACTTGTTGTCATAGGCGCAGTTTGTAAGAGGGTTAGAACATAACGAAAGTGTAAAAGAATGTAAGAAACTTTAACCCTTATGGTGTCTAACATTTTCTCTATGCTGAGTATAAATAAATAATCTTTGCTGAGTATAAATAAATAAATATAACTGATGTACAGAGGCCACTACAGTTGGACCTCGAGGACTACTAGCTGCAATCCGTCTCCAGTACTGGCCGATAGGAGGCATGAAAACGGTCTCAAGGATCGTCAACAAATGCATTCGATGCTTCCGAGTTAAGCCCCGTCTGCTTGAGCAAGTCATGGCTGACTTGCCAAAAGAGCGAGTAACCGCTTGCTAGAGTGCTTCAGCTTATCAACGGGAAGGATGACGTACCTCGAGTGGCTGACATTAAAACCGCAAAGGGTCAATCGAGAAGATCTATAGCCAAGCTGTGTCTGCTGCCTCTCAGAGATGATGTTGAAGCCCAGAGTCCTCCAACGGGGGGAGTATGTTCGAGCCAGCAGCGATGAATTTATCTAAGCTTAAGAATTATGTATTTGCATTAGCTTATAAGAGAGCCGTGGGCATACACCAGCACCTGGTATTGCTCTCGCGCTCTTCATTATGTTTCTTATCTCTTTACATCGGCACGAGCGACTTAGCTCTACCGACTTCTAATGCAGGCAGATCGGCGCTGTGGCCCGCTGATGCATTAGAAAAGTTTTGTTCTCTGTATGAAGCAATCGCAATAGCCCGTGGCTGCTGCGTTTCAAATCTATGTAATTAAAGTTAAAAGGGTGCCGTGCACTAATAAAATTTATAACGTTTATAAATTGAACTTGACTTTATTTTATTCAGAGATTTTTTAAAGGCAACGAAAAAGCTCGTTGTCTCAACAATATACTTACTGCAGGATTCCCAAACTATAAACTATAAAGCCCATATACCAATTTAAAGAATCAAAGAAAAGATTTATAATTTGATGGCGAAACGCTGAAGAAATATTTTATTAGTTTAACGATATTCCAAAGTTATTTCTTTTGAAATGCACAATTATTATATATTTTATTTATATGGCAAACATAAGTATTTAATTTGAATATTTTTAAAATGAATTTGTAAATTTTAAGCTCATTTTTCACTTAGACCTTGGCCGTATCAGCATCTGAACTGATTTTAGAGGAGAATAACTCCAACTCATAGCGTCATAATTATCGGAGAAACTTTTATAGTATCTGCCGTTGAGATTGGTCCAACTAATAAAAAGAAAATATTAATTGATTTAATTTTAGTTGTACATAACAAAAATGAATTAGCTACTTACCGTCCATAATGTTTGTCGTACCACCAGCCACCATGCAAATCTGCCGCCCAATTTAAATCTTCCCTTCCATCATTATCCTGATCATAGGTAGAGAACTTGGCGCCTACATCCCATTTTACATAATCGTCAGCTGTTCCACTAAAATCTCCAATTGACTTCAACTCATATTTCTCGATTTCATTGCCAATTCTAAAATTATCATATCTAACAAATTTGACATCTCCATTGAAGTATTTCACTTCTATATACAATTCATAACGTTGCGAATTGGTAATGCGATGCAACTTCTCTAATCCAATGAAAAATTCCCCATCTAATTTACCAAAACCATTTCTATATTCAGTCCAGTTCCTATAAAAGTCTTCGCTACCGTCAAATCTTTTCTCAATAACTATCCATCCACCGTCAGATATATCTCCATTACAGAGAATAGGAAATGGATCTAGGTTGGGAATTATAATTGTATGAATACCCGATGAAAGGCCTTCGCAACCGATTCGAGGAAGTTTTCCTTTGTACTCGACTAAATCTTTTTCTAGTTCTTTTATTTTTCGAGATTTGCTTTCTGTTAATTGATTATTTACTGATAATTGATTTTGAGATTCCTTCAATTGTTCCTTATAAGATGAAACTTGTGATTTCAAATCTTTTAATTCATTGCTTAATCTCTCTTCTTTAACCTTGTGATCAGCAAAATCTTTCTTTGACTTTGTTTCTAATTCCTTTATTATTCGCTCATTCTCTTTTCTTAAGTTTTCCATTTCTAATTTATGTTTTCCCTCTATCTCAATTCTACTTTTTCTTTCTTTTTCTATTTCCTTTTTCAACTTATCTTGATGTGCCATGCATTCATTCAGATTTTTTGCTTTAACTTTCAAATCTTCTTTAGGTTTTCCATAATTATTCTTATTTTGAAAAGATTCTCTGAGTATTTCATTTGTTTTACGTAGCTCTTGAATATGCTCATTTAGATATTTGATATGATCTCTATAATCATTTAGATCATCCAATCTCTTCCTAAGCTCCCTATTTTCACTATCTCTATCTATATATTCTTTTGTTTTTTCTTTGATTTGCTCCTTCAACTCTAAGATATATGCGAGAGGAGCCTTAATGGATTTGTAACAAAATGATGAGCATAATTCATCCTCAACATCTGAGTATCCACAAAACTATAGCGAGATATATCTATCAGAAAATTGTTTATATAACTTTACACTTTTCCACTCACCTCCTCGTCAGCTGTCGTTGATTTAATTTGATTGAATCCAAACACCAAAAGAAGAAGGAAAATTGCAAAAACACTTTGGAATCTTAGTAGATTCATTTTGAAAATAATTCCAAAATAATTTAAATTAAATATATTTTTTAATCTTTCTTCACTTGACACGTTTGATGGCGATAATGTCTCTGAGAGAAATGAATTCAGTTTAAAAATATTCATTGAATCCTCAATTTATTCGTAAATTTGAAATTTGCGATAAGAGTTGGAACTTTGACACAATTGCTTGTTATCAGCTATATATATAGGAGAATCTAAATATTTCTGTATAATAATTATAAAAAGAAATTAAAAATTTATTTGATAAGAAATAGCATAACACATTATAATCCAATGTACTTTGTACCAAGTAAAAGATTATCTTGGAATTCACAATGATTCATTTACTAAATTGTCAAATTTATTTTTAATTTTTATTTAAGTTTATTTAATTTTAATTTTATTTCATTTATTTCAGATTGTGTTTAGAAGCGACTGCCATGTCATAGATAGCTTCATGCTGAGGGGAAACGGAAGTCCAGGATCTAATGGAGACGGCGGTCAATTAGAGAAATATATAAGGCGTGGCAAGTTGCCTCGTTCAGTAAAATTCACTAAAATAAATTGAAATTCTTGATTCTCTTAGTTTGTTGTGGAGAATCGAAAGAATAATGTTAAAATATGAATATGTATACATAAACATATTTTTATTTCTTAATCGCTTCACTGTTAAATATCCTTTATATGAAAGGACTAAAATCAAATTGTTTCAATCCAATTTTAAAGAATTAGTTTTGAACAAATTCTCTATAAATTTTCGTATATCGGTACATATATATATTTCATATATCAGAATAACAAAAATATTTGCAACTCAATAAAAGTTTTATATATTTCATTGTTATCTAAGATGAAGTCACTTTAATCAGCTGAAATGCTCCAACATACTCTTTCTTTCTTATAAATATTTTGGCTGATGTCACATTTATATTTCGTTATCTGTAAACTTTGTATATATGAATGTATATTATATATATATATATATATTTACTTGCATATATTTTTGTTTATTTAATATTCCTACTTAACTTTTGGATTCTGCCTGAATGTTGAATTGAATTCATCCACTATTCGTTACCGATGTCATACCATATCATTATTCCTGATCAACATTAATAGCCAAGTCGACCTAGATCTGCCAGTCTCTCTGCCCACTCTATTAGTTTTAGTGGCTTAAACTGGGCATAAAAGATTTATATTGGAACTTTGGATTGGAAAAGAAATAAAGAAAGGGAATATTTCAAGATATATTAAATAATTTTGTTTGAAAGTTGTTGGGAATTCACTTATATTTAACTGTAATTCTATTTATTTGCAATCCCGACCGATATTCCATTATTTATTGTCCATCAGCGCAAATAATAAATGTTCACATTCAGAATAGAATCCGAGTACATTTAAATAAGTTTCAAACTGAAATTATTCAGTTGAAAAAACTTCTAAATTCACATTTAATGGGTATAAATGGATATTTAATGTTCCAACAATCTATATTGAAAAACCAACTAAGTTAAGGTATCAATTTATTCAAATAGTAAATGTCTTTTATATTTATTCCCGTCAATTTCTTAATTTAACACCAAATAATTTAATTTAATTGTTTAATAAAGTAGACTCGCCTGATCTATTGACCCAAGTAGAATTCTCTGTACCTTTCAGGCCTACTACAAACTATCTTCCCTTATTCCTTAAACGCTGTATCACTAACTTTTCTTTGCAAGAACCCTTTCGAGTTCTTTGTTCTGATTACAATCGCCTTTATCGACTGATCAGTTCAGAGATCTCTCTTCCCAGTCTAAAAGCGTCTATTCTTTCCTATATAGCTCGTAAGTAGCTGTAGTGTTCGTTTATCTGTCTATTTGTTTGTGTTCCCCGCGACTCGTGCCGTACGTTATGCGGCTTGCGTCCCTCGGTCGGTTGGGCGGGAGGAGTGGAAAATTTTGCAGCCGTTGGGATTCGCGCGAAAAAAAAAAAGTATAGTTGTTATCTGTCTCTTAAATATGGGAAGAAGCAGAATAACTAAAACCACATATAAACGTTGTTAGAGCAGCAGCAGATTTAGAATAATATAAATAGAATAATAAGTAGATCGTACAAATAACATATAAGCGAATCAAATTGAAGTTATGTTGCATATGAATGTTCATAAACATTGAAGTTAAAATTATCCGTAAACATGTTGCGAGCGGTAAGTTTAGTTTACAAAGTTCTGTATAGAAAGGCAGTCTAAAAAGTTCTATCTAAAAAGTCAGTCAGTTGAAGCTGAATTCGTTACCTGGAGTTTGGCTGCTAGTACTCGTAATGAATAAAGTGACCCAGCAATTAGTCTATTAACACCGCGTCCACCTTTGTTTTAACCGCAAAGTGGGCAAAAGTTTTTCCTCCTGCTTGGAACAAGACAAACGCACTGCTTGATTTTTTAGGGAATGAGTAAGGTCAAGCATTATTTCATTCCCCAAATATACTCTTCCTCTATTATTTATATGGGTGATGAAATATTTTTCGTTATCTGTAAAACTTGTGTGTATGGATGTGTGTGTGTGTGAGTGTATGTAAATTTTTCTAAGTACTCAATGGAAATATTATTTGAATGAGATTTAAGTCATAAATTATTATAAATATTATTCGTTTTATTTGTTGGGCAAAGTAGGCGTGGCTCTAAAGTTTAAGAGGAATGCCGATTTTCCTGCATATAAAATTTTACATTTAAAAAATTTCAAAGAAATGTGAAAGGAATAAAAATCTGATCAATTGTGAAATGATATTTTTTATATCCTTTGCAGAAGTATTAAAAATGATTAAAGATATTTTGAATTGGAATTTTCTCTTGGAACATTTCCTTAACTTTTCTTATATAATGACATAATCTCGATCTCGTTCTACAAATGCAATAACTATATTTGAATTCAATTATATTAATTTCTATTTAAATTGTCTCTTATTTTTGGTTTAGACATTCATGTTAATTTAATAAGAGATTATTCGATATGTAGAACTAAAGAGAATCCCCCACAGACCGCTTCTACACATTCATACTAATATATAGACAAATCGGTGATCAAGACAGAAGCTGACCTAGAGCATTCAGCGGATAAATGCTCAGAAGTTGATTAATCTAACATAGAAAGCGACGACGTACATAATTCCATGATAGGGCAGTGGAAGGGCTTCCATCCATTCCATATTATATATACATATATAGTATATAGTATACAGATGCTAAATCAGAATAACTGAATGAAAATATATATGTACTAGACAGAGAGGGTTTATTCTTAAAATGGGGTTTATTTTACTCATATTAACTATATGGATTAGGAAATAATTTTATTACAATTTCAATATATATTTTCATTTTATTTATTTCATTCAATTTAACGTTCAAACACTGATAACAGATGCTCTAACTATTTACTTTTACATTTGGTATTCTTTGATATAGATTATATTATTTTGATTCAGGTACATTCTGAGTTTTATATCTGATATAGGAGCAGATGTTGACCATTTTAATCCTCCTAAAACAATAGAAATATTCGAAATACCAAAAATAAGTTGAAGTTGATTGAAACTTGTGTCGAACCCCTCTTATCACCTACGTCCATGCGTATGCGGCCATGTATACTCTTCTCACTCTTTTCTCTTGATAATGAAGAGAACAAGTAAAGATGCCCCAGAATCAAGTTTTGTGATTTTGGTTCCAAATTTTTATTTCTTTAGTTGAATTTTAGCTCTGATTGTGGAAAAATGTTCATCAAGTCGAAACAATTCATAAAATGCCTTAAAGTAAATTTGCAACTAAAAAGACATAGCTGATATACAGCAGGCTATATACCAAATATATCAATATATATATATATCTGAAGTACAGAGCATCCATTTAAATTAAATTTCATCAAATAATATTAGTTTACTAACCAAGCTGATTTATTTGTGTTTGTTTAATGAAAGTATTAAAGTTCTAATCAAAAGTGATATTTCCAGTCCCCCTCCCGTGTTCTTCCCTCCTCACATGGTTCCAAGTGATAGCGAACCTTTGGGTATTTATTATTTCATTGCGGATTTGCTGGGAATGCTCTTTGTGTTCCAGCTGGGAACTGATCCACAGCCCAAAGGTATTCATCTCCATCCGCATATCAATCCCGTGGTCAAGCAATTGAATCATAATCAGCTCCAGAAGAGATTATCGGAACATGGATTCTTGAATGACAAGACGAAATGTAAGTTTGACGATTAATGCAACAATTATCACTCTTTTGATACATTTATATTAAGTAGTATATATACTAGCTCTTTCATTCTGTATATGGGTAATACATTCTACTTTTGTCTTGCTGCCTCAAGTTATCTACTAACTCATCTAAGAATTGATGGAATATCGACAATTAATCATCAGATGAAGGACATGAGAATTTGTTACTATCGGAGAGAAATATAAATCTTTCCGATTTCAGTTAATATAACTTTTATTCCTAAAGGTAAACCTGTTCTCTGGGTATGTGATAAGTTAAGTTTGACTTTCCTTCCTTATCTTCGATTTTTAATAGTTCAATTCCACAGCCACTCCCATCGCAACATCGAAGGGTCAATCGATCGTTGGATGAATCGTGAGTAAAAAATAATATTGAATTGTTCGATTCATATGCATATATGTATATATAGCCATCGAATATGAGCTTCTCTTTTATTGCGTTTAGTTTCGTTTAGCATTAATTTGATTTCTATTTCGAATTTTAATTTGTAACTTAAGTGATTAGCCATAATCAGAATTAAAATGACAAATTAAAATATCATTGAACTAAATTGAAGCCATCGGAATTTTATATCTGCCGATTGAGTCTGATTAGAGGCAACCGATATCGATTCAAATGGTTACCCTTAAGGGTAAAGAGGGATACAAAAAGGGTTAGATCAGATGATGAACTAATATTATATTGAGAACCGACACTTGTCAAGTATTCTGATCTATCCGGCACTATAGCTTCGTTTGTTATTTACGTTGGTAAAGTATTTCATAAATAATCACGTATATGTCCTTTCGTCTGGTTAATATGATTATACCAACTATTGAAATTTGAATTTATGTTCTCTTGGAAGGTATCAAGTTCTTTTCTTAGAAATCGGTTTATCTGAAGTGGCATATAGTCAACTATCTGATTGCCTATAATACCTGTGGGATCCATATTGATTTGATCTCATGATATCGTTATTAGTTATTTTGAATGTTATGGCGATCCAGGATAGAGAATTAAAATAGATAATATTATTATTATTAAGTGATTTACGCAAAATTATAAATTTTACGTAATTTGAGAAATTAAGCTATAGCGACTAAGGCCTTAAGCTTGTTATGTGTATGTTTAAAATTAATTTAAATTAACCTAGTATTAATATTATTATTTACATTTAATATTTACATTTAGATGCATATTTACATTTGTATTAACTATATGGCTAGATTAGATGGTAGACATTGGTAGCTTTTAGGAATTCAATAGTTTCTTCTAAATTTTGGTATGACGTTATTTCTTTTATCGTTGTTTTTAAGAAATTTTTATTCCTGTTGGAATAGCGGGCAATCAATAAGTATATGAGAAATGCTAATTAGTGTGTTGCAGTGTGTGCATATTGGAGGGGGGGATTTGTTAAGGATATGACTGTGGGTTATATTTGTGTGTCCCAGTCTGATTCTGGTAAATTTCAATGAATCAGTTCGAGAGGAGATTGTTGTTTGCGTTTTGTCTTGGGAAACGTTCTTGTAGTATTGCGATGTATTGGTGAATATTAATTCCTTGTATGTCTTTGTGTTTTGTTTTAGGAAGTTTAGGATATCAGTGGGGTTATGATTCTTTTCCGTAATGAGGGGGAATAATTTAGCGTTTTTGGCTGCTTCGTCAGCTGTCTCGTTCCCTGTTATTCCGCAGTGACCGGGGACCCAAAGCAGTGATATCTTATTATTTTCGTGTATGTTTAATATGCTTCTAATGCATGTGGTATAGTAGCTCTGTTTATTGGTGTTATTTATTGCTTGTAGTGCGGAAAGGGAGTCTGAACAGATGGTAAATTTACCTCTTTGTTTGCTTGCATATTTACAGGAAGATAGAGGTGTAGTCAGGTAACAATTGCTGGGAGATTACGGAGTTTTCCGTTGCTACACTGTATGTTACTCCGTCTATAGTTTTGGATCCGTCAGTGTAAATCAGTTTTCTGTTCGATGTTGCATTTATTTCTTTGAATTTTTGTTGGTATATTAAGGCTGGTGTGTCTAATTTAAGTGAAGTGTGTAGTTTGGTGTTTATTATGTTTCTGTAATTGTGTAGCCAACTAGGTTTGTTTTCTGATTTATATGTAACGGGGGATATTTCAATATTAAGTCCTCTGCATTGTTTTATTGTGTGATGGAGGGAAGAAGGTAGCTTTGGTGGTTTTTTGGATTTTACTATTTTTTTGTAAATGTTTTCCAACTGTGAATTCTTGGAATTTAAAATGATTTTAAAGTTTTTTGAATTGCGTGTGATGTCCTGCATTCTATTGGCAATATATTTGCTTCATATAATAGATTGTTGATTGGAGTGGTTCGGAATGCATTGAAGGCAAGTCTAATGGCTGAGTGGTAGAATGTTTTCAGTATGCTTAATATTGATTTTGGTGCATATCCGTACAAGTGTATGCCAAAATCGATCTTTGACATTATTACGCATTTAATGACATATATAACAGTGTTTACATTGCAGCTGAATTTGTTGTTGGATAGGCATTTAATTATATTTAGCCGTTTCGCAAGTTGTACAGATAGGTTGTCTATGTGAATGTTCCATTTGTAGTTTTTTGCTATGGTAATTCCTAGTATTTTGAGGGCGGCTACATTTTGTAAGTGGAAACTAGTGGATTGCAGTACGAAGTTACACTTCTTTTTTCTGCAAATGTGTAGGTGTTTACATTTATCCACTGAGAGAGATGCACCGGAATATTTACACCAATCCTTAATGTTTACAAAGAGTGGATCAATGTTTAACAGAGACTGATTCCTTTTTAATTTGCAAGCTATTGTATAGTCGTCGGCGTAGGCATTAAAGTTAAGTCTCTCATGTTGTGCAATTATTTTGTTTAGCTTGTTGAAGGCTATAGCGAAGAGTATGACAGAGAATCCCGTTTTCCAAAGGAAGAGTATTGGAATATGTTTTGTTTGTGAGGACAGTTATTTTTCTGTTTCATAAGAAATTACGAATGTACTTGAGTGATTTTGGGACCAATTTTCCATTCAACTAGTTCGTCTAAAATAGAGTGGATGCCCACTCTGTCGAAGGCCTTAGCGAAATCTAATGGTATAATCGAGATGTGGTTACAGTTTGATAAAGAGGAAGTGATCTGGTAATCTAGCAGAGCTAGGGAATCAGACACTGATTTCCCCTTTCTAAAACCCATTTGACGACTGTCTAGTAACTTGCAGTTAGTCGCTAGCCACCACAGTCGTTTCGACACAATTTTATCGAGTAGTTTAGATAAACATGGATTGAGTGAGATTGGGCGGTAAGAATTGGTATAGGTTTTGTCTGTGTTTGGTTTGAGGATAGGTATGACGGTACTGATTTTAAATTGTTGGGGGATATGGGTATTAAGGATGCTGTTATAGAGGTTTAGGATTCTTTGCAGTAACATAGGGGGTAGGTTCTTAAGCATTTGGTAACTTATTCGATCTCTGCCTGGAGTTTTTCCTTTCAGCTGGTTGAGGGCCGCTAGCAGTTCAATCATTGTGATGTCTGTTTCTACGGTTTGTGCTATGGGAGATGACATGTGAATCACATTAGTATTAATGTTTGCCTTGTGTTGGTTAAAAGTTGTGTGAAAATTGGAATCTCGTGCTGAATTTGACCAAACGGAATATAACGTATTAGCTATTTCGCTTTTGTCTGTTATGTTTTGAGTGGGGTCGTTCGGGTTGGTGAGGCAGTGAATTTCATGTCTGGTTTTTAAACCACAGAATCGGTTCATATTTGACCATACTTTGGAGGTGGAAGTGTTTGGGCTTATTTCAGATGTAAATTTCGCTACTGATATTCGTTTTGCGATCTTTATTTCGCGTTTTAGTAGGGCATTAGCTTTTTTGTAGATAATAATGTTTGTCGTATTAATATTTCTTTTTAAGGTATTCCAGGCTGTGACCCACCAAAGGACAGTTTTTTCCATATGGTTTCGATGCGATTGGGGGATAGATTGGCTAGCCGCGTGAATGATTATTTTGATTAAGTTGGCTGTTTCTTTATTTATGTTTGAGCTGGGTGGTATTTTAGTGGAAAATTTTTCTGTAAGATTTTGGAAATGTGCCCAGTTGGCTTTGTCTAATTTAAATATTGGTTTTGCTATAGCATTATTGATATTGCTACGGTCAAAAAGATTTATGTGGATTGGATAGTGGTCGCTGCCCGATAGGGAGTTGCATGTATACCAGTCTGCATTGATTGAAAGGATGGGTGAAGCGATAGAGAGGTGTATGTGTGTGAATGTGTGGTGAGTAGTAAAATGGGTTGGTGATCCGTTATTTAGTGTAATTAGTGAGGTTTGATTTATAAATTTGAAAATAATATTGCCTCTACTATTATTGGTTCGGGACCCCCAGCATCTATGCCAGCTATTAAAGTCACCAGTTATTAATAAGGGTGTTTGTTTAGTGCCGTACAGGTCTCACAGATTTTGAATTTTAAATGTTTTAGTGGGAGGTATATATGAAGAGACAATAGTAAACTTGATTCTGATGTGTTAAGGTTTACGTTATGTTGTTGTATGAAGTTATGAACAAGGAGAGCAACGCCTCCATGTCCGTTTGTAGCTGTGTTTCTGTGATATAGGGTATAGTTGATCGGGGTGGGAATGTTATGGGTAGAGTGAATGTGGGTTTCTTGAAGGGATATGATTTTTGGATTATGGTTATAGTTATTCATATATCCGTTTAAATTCCATTGAATTATTTTTAACATATAGTCTAAACTAGTATTGTTAGTGTTTAGTAATAGAAAGATCAGTTGTTAGTAGTTAGATACCATCACTGACGTTATGCAGTGAAGGAGTCTTGGATTTTTTAGTTTTTGATTCAATATGTTCTTTTGATTTTAGAGTTTTGGTTAGGTTGCTTTGTTTACTTGTGTATATTCTTCGTTTAAGATCTTCAGTTAGAGTGGAAAGATGGTTGGTACTGCTTTGCAGTGATGAAGCGGATGGTGTGGTGTCCATGAAAGATTCGATGTCTCTGTATGATGTGGTAGATCTTGGTTGATGTGTGTGTGGCTGGTGCTTGATGGGATCGTTCTTTGGGCTATGGGTTTGATTAGTTGAACTTGTTGATGAGGATTGTTGAGTGATGTTTTTTTCTGTTTGTTGTATAGCCGTTGTAGAGTATAGAGTTTGTTGGGAATGACGAGTATGGTATATTTGTGCTGCAGTTTTGTGATCTGTCGTATTTGCAGTTGATACAAAATTTTGGTTTATCGCAAGATTCATTTTCCGTAGTGTGTCCTTCAGCTTAGCAATTAGTGCACGATTTGGTTAATGAATTGCACTTGTTTGTTGTGTGTCCTAGTCTAAGACATTTGCGACATCTCAAGGGGAGTGGAATGTAAGGCCGTATGTTTACTCTTTCGTAGCCAATCATGATAGTCTCTGGGAGGGTGAGGGAAGCGAAGGTTATGGTAATGAGTCCAGTTTCTTTCGTTGTATTTGTTTTCAGTTTTTAGAATTTTCCGTATTTCTGTAACATTTTGTGATTTTAGTTCGTTTAATATGGTGTCATCATCAATATTTCGTAGTTCATTAGAGTAGATAACTCCCTTGGAGAAATTAAGAGTTTTATGTTCCGAAACTGATATGGGAAAATCGCTAAATGTGGTCATTTCAAGTAGTTTATCTGCTTGTAGTTTATTTTTCGTTTTTATAAGTAGCGCTCCAATCCTTGTTTTTTTACATGTTTCCACTTCTCGGTTCTACTTATTTATGTTGATATATTTTGGTTCACTATTATTTGTTTTCAAGAGTCTAATCATGGCTGAAGTCATTGTTGTAGTTCTTGTCGTCGGGCTATTGCCCTCCGCCAGATTTTGAGCAACTGCTCTTTTGCCTTTGTTTTTTTTTTTTTTTTTTTTGTGTTTGTTTTGTGCACTTGTTACTTGCACCGGTAAACCAGTGTCTAAAAATAGAACAGCGAGTTGATGAGATTGGGCAGCAAGCTGGGCTTTCGGCTATCCGTAACGCGTCTGATCTCTTTGAGAGCACAAACTGTTGTGTGTGTACCAAATTATTTGATTATGTTAGTCGGAATACGATAATATTCTTTATCAAAAGAATTCAAATTGAATTTAATTTGAATACAAAATTGAATAACTTTAATATTGGCAAAAGTACTAAAGCAACCGATTCTATCTACATATCATCTAGGGGAATACTTGGATATCATTTAGAAGAGCAGAACATATTTATTTACTGCAATTGGAATAGATTTTATATAAAGAAAAAGTTTTATATTATTGTTTACATTGAGACCAATAAATGTCTTTTATTTCGAGTTTACCACTCGATGCAGCGATTAATTTACTAAAATCTTTCATAGTCGTTGTCAAAAGAATCTCATCTTAAACTCAGACGATCCGAATAAAACCAGTAGAACTTGACCAAGTGGCCGATCGGATGCTTTGGATGATGCAGATTGGTGGAAGGGGTTAAGCTGTAGCAGAATACACAAGAAATAAATCCATCAGCATCTGAATCAGTCGAGTTGAAAGAAAAACGAATGAGGAGGAGGCGTTTCATAGAAGATGAGAAGAATGTCGAGGAAAGACGTTTATTGGTTGTGGATGGCACACATGTATGTATGTGTACATGTGTGTATGTGTGTATTTATTGTCTTTGCCTGTAACATGTCAATTTACTTCCTCGTGGATTAAGTAAAGAAAACGAAAATCGCAACTTATCTCAGAGAATTCTATTTGAAAATTGTTGGGAGTTCCCTTATATGCAATTGCAATTCTATTCAACTGTAAACTGGTCAGATATCCAATCAAGTTTTGTACATAAGTGTAAAAGTGAAATGTCCACTTTCAAATAATCCTTTGAGATTCTTTTAAATTCACATTAAATGTTTATAAAAGGATATCCGATATTGTAACACCAATACAATTTGGATAAGCAACTATTTTAAAGTACTTATTTTTTTAAATAATAAATTTCGGTTTGGACTTAATAATTCTTAATTAACAACTGATCAAGATTAAACCGAAATCTTTGCTCTTCTATATCAGCTTAACCAACAATTTAATGCTAAATTCTCTTAAAACATTACGTAATCATCTGAGACGAGAGTGAATGTAATTTGCCCTCGTAGCACTGATGCTGCTTAAGTTTCTTATATTCATATCTATTAAATGAACGTGCATGATGATGAGAAAGAACGAGAAATTTACCAGACTATTACAATCACTTCCAAACAGCAATATATCGGACAGGACAGAAAAAAGAAAAGAAGAAAATAGAAGAGTTTGGTACACTCAATAGAATATCGTCTCACATGGAAATCAGATGTGTCGCCCACTCTACAGTGATCACTGCAATTCGCCTTAATCCGACGTATCATTTATTGCCCGAGAATATTTACATAATCCAACTAACCACCATGAAATCAATTCTGAACAGATTATTCAGTCACATACATATATAATTTTATTCGATATTAATAACTAAAATTACATTTGAGTGATTCTCAACTTCATTTCGGTGGATGGAAAAAAATATCAGAAAAACAAATTTATACAATTTATAAGAAAATGTAAAAAATCTGACTTAAAGTCTATTAATATAATTTTTTCGTATATATAGCATATGCAAATTATGACTTAATTATTTTTATACCCTGTACCCATAGGGTACAAGGTATATTAAAGTCACTAAAATGTATGTAACAGCCAGAAGGAAAATTTTCCGACCCCATAAAGTATATATATTCTTGATCAGCATCAACAGCCGAGTCGATATAGCCATGTCCGTCTGTCCGTCTGTCCGTCCGTCTGTCCGTATGAACATCGAGATCTCAGAGACTATAAGAGCTAGAGCAACCAAACTTGGTGTCAACATCCGTCTAGTCCATACGCAGATAAAGTTTGTTTCAAATTTTTGCCACGCCCACTTCCGCCCCCGCAAATTAGAAAAAACTATAACTAGAGTTCTATTAAAGCTACAGCATTGGCAGACTCAATTATATAGCCAATATGTACCATCTGACCGAATTTGACCGAAATCGGTCAATAAATATCGGAGATAATACGTATATATGTTTTGTACTGAAATGCTTTGGGCAGCAAACAAAGAAATGTGAGAGGAAGATAGCATGCTAATGCATGTTGCTTTGTACCGAATGACGCATTAGTTTCGTTCACTGTTATGAGTGAGCGAGAAAGCATGAATTTGTTGTTTTGGCTA
>JAECWJ010000320.1:0-13890 GCA_018150375.1 Drosophila sturtevanti | reverse complement strand
CTGCTAATTGTACAGAATGGCACACACATTTCACTAAAATAAGAGAAGGCACCAATTTCTTCAACTCGGCAAAAACCCCTCCTTTTTTACCCACCATAACATTGGCATTATCCGTTCCAATGCCGATTAAATTTTGTAAAGGTAGGTCAAACTGATTCAACTCAGCACGAATACTATCGCTGATTGTGACAGCATCTCCGCTCGGAATGGAAATCAGGGACAACAAGGTTGACACCATGTCTTGGCGATGAACACTGAAGTACATTATAGAAACTCCTGAAAGTATTATCGGTTGGTTAACAGAGATGATATCTTTATAACAATATATCTTACCTAGAATTTTCGTAATGGATATATCCGTAGTTTCATCGATAAGTAAACTATATTTCGCATTACCGACATCTTCTCGAAGATCCTCCTTAAAATGTACGGCGAGAACATTTTTTATCAGGCTAGTGCATTTGGTTCGATGAAGTTTTATTTCAGAATCGCCAAATTTGTTGTGGCACAATTCGCTCAAGTGATCCACGGGTGCAATCGCTCCATGCTGTGCAACAAACATGGCCAATGCAAGCTCTCTTTCAGCTGTTTCGTTTCGTGGTAGTGGTTTGAACTTTATTTTATTCGCTTGTGCAAACGGTAGGGCATTATGCTCATGTTTTTTTGTTGCCACATGTGCTCGCAAATGGTCAATTTTAGAATAAATACTGCACTTGCAATACTTGCAGTACGATTTGTCCGGATCCTTGGGATCGCGGCACAGTCACTTTGCAAAATCGGGTAAATTTAGCCACGCTTCGCGAAATTTTTGCTTGTACACTTCCTTCGGCATGTTAACTTTTATTAGTGACTGCTAAAGCTCGATATACCGCAAATCGATAACCTACGACTACAATTTTTAAAGTTTTAATGGTGGTACGATGATTATTAGACCGCTTCTTCAACACTCATCGCTATAAACAAATTTTTGCACTTAATAAAGAAAAAAGGACAGATTTCCGGAAAAAGGGTGTTTAACATTTCTGCCGGCTAAACCAAAAAAAAAAAAGGACAGATCTCTCCGGAAAAAAGGCTGAAATGGCAACAGCGGCTGAACCTCAACGTCGCACAGTGGGGCCTCTGCCCGAATAGCTGACCAAAAATCATTTTTTTCACTATCGCGTTGGGAAAAGTGAATAATGAAATCGACAGATAATACTTCAGAACTTATGGATCCAAAATATTTTTGAAATCGGATAAGGATTGTGGGTGCTACATCGTCGTGGAGAAATTTTTTTATGTTTGAAAAAAAATGTACAATTTTTAGGAAAACTTGCAACTTTGAAACGGAATATTGGCTGAATGGAAGCAACTTATCTTAAATATTTTTACTTTATTTGAAAAGTAGATTAATTTTTTTTTATGTGTAGTAAAAAATTTAATCAAATTTGAAATATTGAGTAAATTGGAGATGTTTCCAAAAATTATTAAATTATCGCATTTTTTAAACTTTGGTGGAGTTGAATCAACAGAGATGCACCGAGATGCACGATGAAACCATATACACGTGATAGAGGGAATATTCACCTTTCAGACCTATATAGTGTAGTCTTGCGCATTTTTGCGGAAATTTGCCAAAAATCGAGAAAACCAATGCAACCTCGCGTAAAAAACGCGTTCCAGGTACAAGAGCGCATGCAAATTTGCCAGTAGCATGTGTGTAAAATGAAAATGAGCCATCAATATAAAATAGCCTAAAAAAAAATCATAAAAAAAATAAATTGAAACAAAACATTAAAAAATCTGTTTTAATCATTAAAATTAAAAAATAAAGTTCATTTGTGATCAAAAAGCGTTTTTTTAAGCGAATTATAGGGGTAAAATACACTCATGGACAGAATAATAGGTGTGACAATAATTATAGTATTGAAACATCTAGTGGCGCAAAACTATTTTTTTATAGTTATGGCAACATTTTATGAAAAAGAAATAGGTAAATTCCCGCAAAAATTTCGCTCGTTAAAAAGTTTTGGCTATTATACCTCCTCCACCCAAAAATTGATCTGGACACATAAATAGCTGTGTTTTCGTTAACGACCACATATAAAGAAATTGAAGAGTTTTTCAGTTAGCTAAGGTAATATTCTTAAAGATTATAATTAGATTGAAGCACAAAATTTTTTATTTGCAACATTTTAATAAAATTGGATGGGTCGTGGAGTTCACTGTAATGCAGAGGAGCGAAATCTTGTTCTTAAACTTGGGGACGAGGGGAAAACACATAAATGCATTGCCACACTAATGGGACGTTCACAAAACTTTGCAACAAATGCCCTAAAACCAGTTAAGGACAGAGGAGGCAGCCTAATGGTTTGCAGCAGTTTTTCATGGCAAGGTGTTGGTCCGATTCATCGAATTGACGGCATCATGGACAGATTCCTGTATAAGGAAATATTGAGTATTGTTATGCTACCATATGCCGAAGACAACATGCCATTAGTATGGGAATTCCAACAGGATAACGATCCTAAACACTACTCCCGAGTTGTTAAGGATCGGTTTGCAGAAAATAATATTGACGTTCTCGAATGGCCAAGTCAATCCCCAGATCTCAATCCAATCGAGAACCTTTGGGGACACCTAAAAAGACAAATTGGAAAGACTAGTTGCTCCAATAAAACCCAATTGTGGGAAAATATTCAAAAAGAGTGGTACAATATTCCTGTGGAATCCTGTAGGAAGTTAATATCCTCTATGCCCAAAAGGATCAACAAAGTCATTCAGAATAAGGGCGGGTATACAAGATATTAAACAAATTCAGCGAAATATACTGAAATATTCGAAAATATTTCAAAAGTTTTAAATTTTTTACACAAACTTGCTGAGCACACCTATTATTCTGGCCAACAAAATTTGGAGTATTTTGCGAATTATGCCAAAATTATGTTAAATATTTTAATTTATAAATTTTTTTTTTTGCTGTTATAATTCTAAGATATCCATATTTTTGAATAAAAGTTGTTTTTTATGTTAGGTGATAAAACATAGTCATCACTATCTTTAAAAAGAAAAAAAAAATTCACACCTATTATTCTGGCCATGAGTGTATGCCTAGAAATATTTTTCAACTTTGACCTTGAATATCAAGGTAACCCGCTCACGTGGTACCTTCGGCAATAACTCAACTTTAAAGCTTAAGGAATTAGCTATCAAATGCTTTTTAAATTTTGATTTTAAAATTTGATCGCTTCACTACTTTAGAAGATATGATTTTTGACAAGCGAAATGAGCGATGGCCCCACTGTGCGTCGGCACAATAATGTATAATTATTTAATTTATGATATAAATTTGAAACACTGCGGTTTGAGCATGTGATACTTTAAAGAAGTGGTCACTCTTAAAAAAAAGACTAACTCAAAAAAGCGAAAATTGTTCTCCTTTTGAAAACTGGTCACTCTTAAAAAAGCGATTAATCTTTTAAAGATTAAAAATGGACCCAATATTCTCATATAGAGAATATAGATCCGAAAGAAAGGGACACTTTCGCGAAAAAGGTGAACAGGCACATCAACCGTATCCACTTTTGCACGTTTCGATAGTTTTTCGAATTTTTCTTAGAAAGCAACCGAAAAAAGGGATTCCCGGAAATTCTAGTAGAGTCAATGCTGATGGTTTGGGGGTGCTTCACCTGGTGGAACGTCGATCCATTGGTCCGAATAAATGGCATTATGAAAAAGGAAGATTATCTACACATTTTGGAATCTAATCTTCCTGATTTTGTCGATGGGAGTGCATATCCGGTGGCCGTAGTCATTTTCTAGCATGACGGCGATCCGAAACATACGGCCAAAATTGTAAAGGAATGGCTTGATAAGCAAAATTTTTTTGAAGATGCAGTGGCCGGCTCAAAGCCCAGATCTGAATCCCATTGAAAATCTGTGGGCTCTGCTAAAGAAAAAGCTGTGATACTCCGCCAAGGACAATGGACGAGCTTTGGAGTCGAGTCCATGCGGAATGGAGCACTCTATCGCATGGAGTATTAGAAAAATTAGTGGAGAGTATGCCCAGGCGTATTGATAGCGTAATTAAAGCCAAAGGCCTTTGGACTAAATATTAAAAAAAATCCTTAATCCATAAGTTTTTTTAAACGGAGCAAAGTGGATACATGCTCATTTTTAAGTTTTTTCTCGATTGTTAGAGTTAAGTAGGAGATAGTGAATAAAATTTTTTGTTTTTTATTTTACATATTACTATATCTATATATGTCAGGAATAAGCATAAGTGGTTTATTGAATAGTTTTAAGATACAAATTATTATTAAGACTTCATTATCTTCAGCTCTACAATTTACGTCTGCCCTCAGCAGCTTCTCGAACAAGACTCTGATCTCTCCCTCGCGTATTCTCCCAATGCCAACTCTCCACTCTGCTCTCTTACGCGTTCTCTCCACTAGTACTGTCATTCTTGACAGATAATAGTTTTCTAAAATTTGCATTTTTCTGGGTCTTACAGCCATTCAAAGTCACAGTATCGAAACATGTATCCACATGTGCTCGCCACTGTAAATATGGATAAAACTGCCGCATTCGGACATGCCAAATTTTACTCTCTAAACATACATAAATGAATTTTGTCATCACTGACATACATACATAAGTACAATGGTGGACAAAAGTATTTGAGTTCACATTGCCAAATCTAAAATATATTTTTTCTGGTAACTGAGAAGAGTTACCGTATCTATTGGCTTTTCAATAGAGAAATAGTATTAAAGCTTAAAAGAAACTAAAAGATTGCACTGATAACGGTAAAAAGTACATTTCAGTAATTATTTGCGTTAAAGATCATGGTTGCATGGTTGGACAAAAGAATTTTGACATTGCTTTTCAGGTTTGTTGATTTCTTTTGTTAAAGTATGGGCAAAATACGTGAATTAAGTGAACTCATTAGAAATGAAATGGTCACAAAGTATAATGCAGGTATTTCAGTAGATTGCCTTAGAAAATTAAACAAAGTGCCAAAACAAACTATATATTACCAAATAAATAAAAAAATATCAAAGAAGCTAACTTCGGCCGTGCCGAAGTTTGTATACCCTTGCAGATTAATTGATTACTTTCTCCGTCATATCGGATTCAAGATATTTTAAAAATTGGAAATATAAAATTTAAAAAAAATTTGAACCAAAAAAAGAATCAGTAAGAAAAACTTCGAGTTTGCCAACGGCCGGATTTAAACCTCCGCTCCGAAGGTCCGAACAGGAAGACCACCCAAGACGAAGCCTATAGAAGTTCGTATAATATTGCGAAAATTCAAGGAAAGTGTGCAAATTAAACCACAAGCAGCGTCGATTGAACTTAGTGAACAGTTACATAAGTTAATTAGAAGGAAAACTGTCGAAAGACGTCTGAAGGAGGCTAATTTTTCAACCTACATAGCTCGTACGATTCCTTTAATTTCTGCCAAAAATAAGCTCAAAAAGATAACATTCGCCAACAAGTTTTATGGACCGACGAAAGCTCTTTTGAGTATCATGGGTCAAAAAGGAAAGTTTATTGCGGATTGCCAATGAATATTCCTAAAAAAATGAGTATTGTGTGCGAACGGGTACCGCATGGCGGAGGATCGGTTATTATCTGGGGTTGCGTAAGCTTCAATGGTGTTGGCGATTTGGTGCTAATTGAAGGAACAATGAATAAGGATAAATACTTGCGTGTTCTGAATGACCACGCATTCACATCCGCTGACCGGCTCATTGGGCAAGCATTTGTGTTGCAACAGGACAACGCTCCATGCCACAAAGCCCATATTATAACAAGGTTTTTGAGCGATGTTCAAGTGAATACATTGGATTGGCCACCTCAAAGCCCTGATTTAAACGTAATAGAGAATTTGTGGGCTTATGTATATTTTATAGAAAACGGAGCTCCGACTTAACTAGAACGCGTGAGGAGACGATTTCTGAAGTGCAAGGACTCTGGCAGGAAGTTTCCTTGGAAACGATAAAAAACTTGGTCAAATCAGAACCTGCACGGTTACAAAAGGTCATTGATGCCAAAGGAGGGTTTACTTTTTATTAATCTACGTTTTTTTCACCAATATTTACTTTTTCTTAATTTAAATAAAATTTTTTGTTTTTTAGAAATAAAACTATATTGTTTATAAACCTTAGCTTATTCAAAGTTATTAAATCAATACAGCATATACAATCGCCAAAATAATACAATTTTTCCAAAGTCAAAATACTTTTGTCTACCATTGTACATATGTATGTATGTATGTCAGATAGTGTTTGTCGTCCGGCACAAGAAAAAAATGAAGTAGCAAGTCGTCCCTGCCGACTTGGAGTATACCCTGTACCAAAAAAAGATATTTCATTTAAACAGACTCCTTCGCAATCCTCATTAATTGAATAAAATTTTTCATAAAATTCTCTTAACAAGCCAAAACAACAAATTCATGCTTTCTCGCTCACTCCTAACAGTGAACGAAACTAATGCGTCATTCGGTACAAAGCAACATAAGCATGCTATCTCGCTCACACATTTCAGTTGCTGCTGCCCATAGAATTTCAGTACAAAATATATATACATATTATCTCCGATATTTATTGACCGATTTCGGTCAAATTCGGTACATGGTACATATTGGCTATATAATTGAGTCTGCCAAAAAGAATTATGATAGCTCTAATAGAACTCTAGTTATAGTTTTTTCTAATTTGCGGGGGCGGATGTGGGCGTGGCAAAAATTTGAAACAAAATTGATCTGCGTAGACACTAGACGGATGTTGGCACCAAATTTCGTTGCTTTAGCTCTTATAGTCTCTGGATCTAGGTGTTCATACGGACGGACGGACAGACGGACATGGCTATATCGACTTGGCTGTTGATGCTGATCAAGAATATATATACTTTATGGGGTCGGAAAATTTTCCTTCTGCCTGTTACATACATTTTAGCGACTTTAATATACCCTTGAACCCTATGGGTACAGGGTATAATTAGGTTAAGGATGGATGTGGTGTCATCGAATTGTTGTTAGTATTTCGTTTTCAAAGTGTCATAATTCCGATACACATTGTCGTTATTACCACCTATTGCTGGAGTCAATTAGGTGACAGGTTGTAGTTGCCACATATTGGTAGAGTCAATTTAGTATAATGCTGGAAGCAAATTTCATGAGTCTGAAATTGTATGGGAAATGCCTAAGAATTGTTGTGGCAATTAATGATGTGCAATAAAGGTACGACAAAAGGTATGTCAAACCTTCTTTCCATAAGTTTGTGTGAGTGAGACACAGACATATATTGCTGAAGGTACATATGTAGTCCCCAGGTTGCTTAGTTAGAATGAGACTCTCAGACATGTCTAGCTAAAAAAAGGCAGTGCTACTTGGAGAGAAATTCTATTCTGATTTTGGGACTTCGTTTTGGAGCAAAGGCAAAGAAAAGTAAAGAATAGTAAATAAAAGTGGAAAATAGGAATTCTACCCCGACACATATGTATGTATATTATGTATATATTTATATTATTATGGTCCAGCGGACAAACGCAGGCCGGTTGACTAATGCCTTAACAATGGTGGTGGAATGCATTCCACAGATGCATAGAGACCGCATTGTGGCACTTGTCACCGACCGAAATGAAATTAACATTTGTACTTTGACGGATACTGCGGAATTCACAAATTTCATGCCGCTGGTCATATATGACTATAAGCACATGAGCGATTTTTTTCCCACGGGGAAAGACACATTCGCTGTGTTTAAGTATAAGCCAGCTAATGGCTGCTGAATATACATAAGCGGAACACTTATAAAAACCAGGTGGATGAAATCCGGATAACGAACACCTCCTTGAGTTCCCACAAGTTTTTTTTGGATAACTGCAAGTCCGTCCTTTCCTCCCTTGAGGGACGAGTCCCATTTTATCCACCTGCACAAAAATCGGTTAGAGAAAAGGAAGGAAAGGTGGGATGGTGTACCTCTTGGCATATGATGCTGCAGTCATTATAACAATTATTGATAAGTAGTAGATGTGTACCGGTTCAGCCGTCTCGAGCATCTCATCGTCGACTTTTCCTTCTCATATATGACAGTGCAATTTCCATTATACTTGACACGCTGCACAGTGGGCAAACTGATCAATCTAGCGGGACATAAGTCGAGATTTACTTTTTAAAAATTTGTTAGTTTTCTTTTTTTTCCTAATTGGCAACACTTGTCAAAACTTAAAGAAGCTTTCGTAAGAGCTTTTCGATGCACTCCTGATGAGCTGCGAGCTTTCAAAGTGACCAGATGTTCCGCACGTGGCATGCAAATATTTTGTTGCACTTTTTGATGTTTGTTGATTGATCTTCAACTTAAATAAATTAAAACAAACAAACCCAAAATAACTTTTTGAAGTGAAAACTTCTTTAGAATCGTTAGGAGTGATTTGAGACTCGATGAAACGAAAAAGCGACACTAAAAGGAGACATACATATAGATCTTATAGCCTGCGAGAGAATGAGATAGAACAGAGTTATATAGCGTTCCTTATTTGTGTTTGCTCAATTCTTTTCGGTAGCCGAAGTGTTTCGGCGACGATATTGGATAGTTCGGGCACCGTCGGCTGGTCTTTGCTTGTCGACGCCGGCAGAATTTAATTTAAACGCATGCGTACACACATATGTATATGTATGTATGTACATTTTCGGCCGGCAAGTGTGCATGCATATACATATGTATATGTCGTGTCATCAAATTGTTATTGCTATTCCGTTCTAGTAGTGTCATAAGTTTACTAATTCCGATACACCTTGTCGTTATTGCCACCTATTGCTGGAGTCAATTAGGTGACAGGTTGTAGTTGCCACATATTGGTACAGTCAGATTAGTATGATGTTGGAAGGAAATGTCATATGAGTTTGAAGGTGTAGGGGAAATGCTTGAGAATTGTTATTGCAATTAATGACTTGTAATACAGGTACGACAAAAGGTATGTCAAACCTTCTGTCCGAAAGTTTGAGAGAGTGAGACCCAGTTATATTTTTGCTGAACGTAGTCCCCGGTTGCTTGGTTAGAGTGAGAGGGCTATATGCGCCCTCAGACATGTCAAGCACAAATTTTGGGTATAAAAGGCCCTGCTAATCGGAGAGAAGGCCATTCAGATTTCCCAAGCAACGGGGAATTCGTGTAAGCGCAAAAATAAAAGTTCTGAAAAGTGAAATAAGTCCAGTACAGTAAAACCAAAAATGCAAAGTGAAAACCCGACATCAGAAGTGGGATCGGCTCAATTGCCTACGATATCCCTGGACCAGTGGCGCCTTATCGTGGACTTGCAAAATTGATGAAGGAGTTGCAAGCATCTAAGAACGAACATCAGCAAGCACTGAGTGTTGTTCTGACCAAATACAATCCTGAAGCCACAGGCGCCGATGCTTTGAAACGGTGCATCACCGCAAACATAGTATTAACGGAGCGGCTCCTTGAAGGAAGCAAATTGGTCATGGCGTTAAGCGAGGTGAGATCTACCCAATTTCATTTGACTAAGGGGCAGAATGCTCACTTATAAAAGAGGACACTAGCTGTAAGTTGTCTGGAAAATGTTTTAACAACATTATTATGTTAAAAGGCATTCGCGACGCTGGTATATACAGCACATTACAGACTTTAAGCCAGGTTACTATAAACGAAAACTCACTTCAAATATGGTTCCACGTGGTACAAGATAAACATTTAAATAACAACATTGTAGTTGGTCGTAAAATCCTTAATCAGGGATTTGATGTTATAATATCTCCAAACAAGTTTGAAATTGTAAAAGCCAAAACAGAAAATATTTGTTTAGTAGATGTGGAACCAGTTGACCTTTCCAATATTGACACCGACTTGCGGGACACCATCTACACGTGTTAGTACAGGTGATATGAAAATTCGGTTGATTGACCACACCAAAACTGTCCAACACCGGCCCTATAGACTTAGCCCTGAAGAAAGAGATATTGTTAGAGAAAAACAGTTTTTTAGTGTACAGCAGTTCATCGGTTTAGCATGCTATGTCCGTAAGTTTATACCCGGCTTCTCCCAAATAATGAAACCATTATACGCTCTAACATCAGGAAATCACAGTTTCACTTGGAATCCTGAGCTCCAAGGTATTTGTAACAAATTAGTAACCATTCTTACCAATGAGCCGGTTCTAGTAATATTTGACCCACAACACCCTATAGAATTGCACACTGATACTAGCTCGATCGGGTTTGGTGCCATGTTTTTGCATCGTATCAACAATCATCTTCACGTTGTAGAATATTTCGGCAAAACAACTTCCGCCGCTGAATCTAGATATCACTCATATGAGCTCCAAACTTTGGCCGTATTTTTGCATCCGTCAAACATTTCCGTTACTATTTTCTTGGTAGAGAATTTGTTATTTGCACTGATTGCAACTCATTGAAGGCATCACGCACAAAAATAGACTATTTACAATCATTTAATTCACAATACAATATAGAAAAGGAAACGTATGGCAAACGTAGATTTTCTATCTAGAAACCCAGTTCCTTCAACACCATCGTTTTGGATAAAATACCTGAAAGGCGAGTTAACATAGCGGAAATTGGCTGTTGGCTGAACAACCACTGGACCCAGATATTGTTGTCATTGTTAATAAGCTGAATTCCAATGAGCTATCAGACGATATAGTTAAAACATATGATTTAAGAAAACGGATGTTGTTTCGCATGGTAAAACACGATGTTTACCAGTTGTGCCTCGAACTTTTAGATGGTCAGTGGTGAACCAGGTACATGACTCGATCATGCACCTAGGATGGCAAAAGACGCTTGATAAAGTCTATCAATTTTATTAGTTTGATAAAGTGAATAAATATGTCCGTAAATTTGTCGATAACTGCATTACTTGCAGAACTTCTAAGACCCTTTCAGGGAAAATACAAGCCGAGCTTTATTCGATTCCAAAAACAAGTACACCCTGGCATACTGTTCACGTGGATATAACAGGAAAGCTAAGTGGTAAAAGTGATTTAAAGGAGTATGTCATTTGTTTATTTGTATCACACTCTGAAGTTAGATGCCGAAATATGTATGAAGGCTATGAAATCATAAAATTCTTTGTTTCGAATACCTAATCGTATCATAGCTGACCAGGGTAGATGTTTCTGTAGTTCGAAATTTTCTGAATTCTGTTCGTCTCAGGAAATTAAACTGCATCTAATTGCAACGGGTATGACCCGTGTCAACGGTCAGGCGGAACGGGTTGTGAGCACGTTAAAAAGTTGACTAACTGCGGTAGAGTCAAGTCACCAGTCCTAGCAAGACGCTCTTGGTGAGGTACAACTTGCAATCAATTGCATAGTTAATCGTGCAACTACAGCAAGTCCTCTTGAGATGCTGATTGGGAAGGAGGCTCGACCTCTGGGATTGGTTTCACCTTGCGAAACCGAGTTAGAAGTGGAATTGACGAGTCTTAGAAATCGTGCTACTGATAATATGAAAGCCTTGCCGTCGTGCAACAAGATGAGATTTGATAAAGACAAAGCGACAGTAGTTAGTCACAGTGTTGGTGATTGTGTCCTTCTTAAAAACGAGGGAAAACAACAAACAAAATTGGACCCAAAAATTAAGGGACAGACCATTTTTGGTAGTTGAAGTTCTGATGGTAAAAGATATAAGTTAAAGTCGTTATCAAACAAGCGACTATATAATAATTGTCATGAGGACATTTTTCAGAGGGAATTGTTCCACAAGAGTTGGTTATTGACAGTGAAGATTCAAGCTTGTCAAAGGGTCAATTGGAGACTAAAAGTGATCCGTCCAAGTGAGACGATGATTGAAATTATGAATTAAGTTTGAAGTTTTGGTCACAAGAAATGCAAAATTAATACGTTGACAAAAGATTATTTAAGTTTTGTAATTTGCATATGTGAATTATTGAATTGAATTGATTATGTTTATGTTAAAAGTTTGTATGAAAGAAATGTTAACTGAATATTATACGAGGACGAGTGAATATCAGAATGGTTATCCGTCCAGGCGGGACGATGGTTATCCGTTCTGTACGAACGATGGTTATCCGTTCAGTACGAACGATGGTTATCCGTCCAGGAGGGACGATGGTTATCCGTTCAGTACGAACGATGGTTATCCGTCCAGGAGGGACGATGGTTATCCGTTCAGTACGAACGATGGTTATCCGTCCAGGAGGGACGATGGTTATCCGTTCAGTACGAACGATGGTTATCCGTCCAGGAGGGACGATGGTTATCCGTTCAGTACGAACGATGGTTATCCGTCCAGGAGGGACGATGGTTATCCGTCTAGTTAAGACGATGTGTTATCCGTCTAGTTAAGACGATGTGTTATCCGTCTAGTTAAGACGATGGTTATCCGTCTAGTTAAGACGATGTGTTATCCGTCTAGTTAAGACGATGGTTATCCGTCTAGTTAAGACGATGTGTTATCCGTCTAGTTAAGACGATGTGTTATCCGTCTATGAGAGACGATGGTTATCCGTCTAGTTGAGACGATGTTTTATTAGTCCAGGTGGGACGAAGTGTTATCCGTCTAGTTGAGACGATGTGTTATTAGTCCAGATAGGACAAAGTGTTATCCGTCTAGGTCAGACGATGAGTTTGAGCTTAAGAGAACGAGAATGGTAATCTAGTGGAAGACCCATGTGCTGATTGAGAGTAATATTCTTACAAAATGTAAAATTGATTTATGTAAGAAGGAGACTCATATTGTGAAAGAACAGAAAATGTAATGCTACGGACATGCTAGCATAAGACTGAGAATAAAGTTAAGATTCCTATCATAAAAGAAAAGATATCTATGTAATTACACGAGGACATGTAAAGGTCAGGATGGCCGTGTCGTGTCATCAAATTGTTATTGCTATTCCGTTCTAGTAGTGTCATAAGTTTACTAATTCCGATACACCTTGTCGTTATTGCCACCTATTGCTGGAGTCAATTAGGTGACAGGTTGTAGTTGCCACATATTGGTACAGTCAGATTAGTATGATGTTGGAAGGAAATGTCATATGAGTTTGAAGGTGTAGGGGAAATGCTTGAGAATTGTTATTGCAATTAATGACTTGTAATACAGGTACGACAAAAGGTATGTCAAACCTTCTGTCCGAAAGTTTGAGAGAGTGAGACCCAGTTATATTTTTGCTGAACGTAGTCCCCGGTTGCTTGGTTAGAGTGAGAGGGCTATATGCGCCCTCAGACATGTCAAGCACAAATTTTGGGTATAAAAGGCCCTGCTAATCGGAGAGAAGGCCATTCAGATTTTCCAAGCAACGGGGAATTCGTGTAAGCGCAAAAATAAAAGTTCTGAAAAGTGAAATAAGTCCAGTACAGTAAAACCAAAAATGCAAAGTGAAAATCAAAGTGAAAACCCGACATATGCATAAGTACGCTTTTGTATACATATATATATATATTTTTTTTTTCAAAAAAGAATGATAAAAAATTTTATCTTGGCCGAAGAGGAACAGTATCTACAATTGAGTTGCAAGCTGAATTTCAAAGGCTACATCTCAATCGACTTGAAACAATTGGAACGTTATTAAGTGATTTTAAAACAGCTAGGGAAGGGTTGTCATTATTTACATTTAATTGCCAAAGTTTGCGCGCTCATGTACACGATCTGCAGTTAGACAAAGTAGCAACATCGTCAAATTTTCTAATTCTTTCCGAGACTTGGTTGGATAATGAAACCATTTTTGACATTCCCAATTTTGATATTGTAGTTCAATTTAAAAGACCACAAACGAGAGCAGGCGGTGTTGCAATATACCACAATCAAAATGACGGTGCTCGTATTGTAACTCCACAGATAGATATGAATGCAAAGCAACTAGAATCACTGTCTGTTCAGCTCTCTAAAGTGGGAGAAAT
>JAECWJ010000319.1:0-20289 GCA_018150375.1 Drosophila sturtevanti | reverse complement strand
AATATTATTAAAAATAATAATAAATATCTCTCAACACCCCTTCCGGTATTAGATTCTGGATCTCAAGTCAATCTTATGTCGGAAGATTCGGTTTCCCGGATTTACACTTATAAACGAAAGAAAAGATATCAGCCTGTTAGGGATAGCACAATGCCAAGCATCAATCGCTTTTCGAATTCAGTTTACTTAGCTTTATATATTCGTATTATTTTTCGGATCACGTTTACAAATTACAAGTCCCATGCTTAGTCGATTTAAAAAGTTGTTTAATAAATTCTGGGACCCCATAGATATTATACACCAGATCAACGAATGCGAGATGTCATATAGAGAGAGAAATGCTTAGGCAGTCCGACACCTAAGAGATGTACTTATATTTTATGAAGGCCTAGAAAAAATTAGGTCATATGTGCGCAACCGACAATGCTACTCCGAGAGCCCTATTACTTTATTCTTTCATCTAGTCCACTTCAAATATATCGATTAAATACAGTAACCTAAGGAACATCTCCAGCTGCTTTCTTAGAATTGCCTAAAGTATATAAGCGAACTACACTCAGCAACGTATCCTGCAGTATCTCAGTCGTCAATTTGCGATTTCCACATTGTATTCGATACTAATAATTGAATCACATTCTTAAGCAATATGGATTCACTGTCATAGATGACTTTGTCTCATTTGGAATCCTCATCAATATGTTTTGTATATATTCTATGGAACCAACTCTTAAAGTATTGCCCACCAAACAGTCTTTTTGTCATTGGTATCTCGTTTATTTGATCCAGTCATTGGAATCTCGTTTATTTGCCCAGTCATAACTTAGGCATGAATTATTTTCCTTATGTGGTTGCACAATCAACAAAGGATCAAGAATTTGTTACTAATAGCTCCATGGATCTTAAACCCATACGCGTCCCTGGCTTTGTTAGTATTTTCAACTCAGCGGAATGTGAACTACATGGACTTGCCGATGCTGTTGTTATATATTTGTATATATGCGAACCACAATATGAGGCAACTTATCGAGATGCCTATAGCAAAGGACGTTTTGTAGACTGATTCGGAAGTCGTGCTGCATTGATTACAACTGCACCCTTTAATTTTGAACTTATTCAAAAAACTAGCGCAGAAGAAATGTGGCTACCAAAGAAACTATTTCTGGTAGACGTGAAAGCCAAGTTGAATTCATGACCAATGCTGATTCCCAGAAGAAATCGGAACTATTGAGCGGCGATTAGGTTCATTTACTAGTGGGAACAACGCTCACTAGATGGTAGATTGTTTGCCTGGATAAGTAACGATTTGGGATCAATTGGTCGAGATACTGCCTGCTACTCGCCCCCTCCTAAATAATGCCAGAGATATTCTTTATTAGAGGATTTAGATCATTTGCAATAATTACCAGAGTAAGCTTAGCAGTTGCACTCCGCAATGGATTGCAAACGATATTTCCAATTGCAACAACACCTACGCTACATAAATACTGAAGGCAAAAAACTGTGCAACACAATTATCAATCCTCAAAATGAGATGGGCTTTCGTCTCACAAGGTAGGCAGGCCCTCGTACTAGCCGACAGATCCAATCGATCAGTATTTTATTAAACAATTAAAAGGATAAGCAATTTTATAGTAGGGACACACTACATCATTATGGACATCTCTGGTCTGAAAACGATTTTCGGATGTGTTTTGTGCGGTCCCGTTTCTGTTCATCCTACAAAGTACCCGCTCCATCAAGCAGCTTCGGGGGCATCTTGGCGATCCAGAACGTGACCAACCCCTCATACGTTTGCATTTGCAACTTGTTGCCAGGGGCACGGTTCGCTACAAGGTGAGGATTTCCAATCCTTAAGAAGCCAGACCCACAGTTGTCTCGAATTGGAGTGCCGTTTAGAAATCGGAATATCGATAATGAACTTAACGTTCAACAAAAAGCATAAGTATAGAGTTGGTATCTCGATCTGATTTGAAAATTCGTGTGGAAAAAGCCGGTAGTATTGAAAAAGGAAAGACAATTCAACCATGTTGGAGCCTATGGCACATAGTAAACAGTTTCCCATCTTAAGATGCAAGGGAATCATCCACATCGACTATAACCGATTTCCAACGAAGAAAGACTGCGACATCTCGCACCGGAGGAATCGTAATCCAGTGGCGGAATCTGCGGTAAGGCAAAGCCCAATGGAAAAACTTCGTTGTCTGCGACCACACTCAGTCAAATACAGTTTTAAAATGTACTTATTCCAAATCTAAAGTACACTTCATTCAATCTTGTTCCTCATTCGCAGCAATGTCGTCCCAAATTCCTTTCAGATTCGCAAACACTTACCCGTTGGGTAGACAGTTAGTTTGCACCTGCCCGTTACGTCGTCGTCGGGTTTACTCAAAGCCTCGTCGCACTATTCTACAAACAAAAATACTCGTTCAAACCAAGCCAAGGTGGCACAAATAATTTCTCAACAACCCTTCCGGTATTAGAATCTGGATCTCAATCTTATGTCGGAAGATTTGGTTTCCCGGATTTACACTTATAAACGAAAGAAAAGATATCAGCCTGTTAGGGATAGCACAATGCCAAGCATCAATCGCTTTTCGAATTCTGTTTACTTAGTTTTATATCTTCGTATTATTTTTCGGCTCATGTTTACAAATTACAAGTTCCATGCTTAGTCGATTCAATAAGTTGTTTAATAAATTCTGGAACCCCATAGACATTATACACCATATCAACGAATGCGAGATGTCATATAGAAAGAAGAATGCTTAAGCAGTCCGACACCTAAGAGATGTACTTATATTTTATGAAGGCCTAGAAAAAATTAGGTCATATGTGTGCAACCGACAATGCTACTCCGAGAGCCCTATTACTTTATTCTTTCATCTAGTCCACTTCAAATATATCGATTAAATACAGTAACCTAAGGAACATCTCCAGCTGCTTTCTTAGAATTGCCTAAAGTATATAAGCGAACTACACTCAGCAACGTATCCTGCAGTATCTCAGTCGCCAATTTGCGATTTCCACATTGTATTCGATACTAATAATTAAATCACATTTTTAAGAAATATGGATTCACTGTCATAGATGACTTTGACTCATTTGGAATCCTCAACAATATGTTTTGTATATATTCTATGGAAAGTATTGCCCACCAAACGGTCTTTTTGTCATTGGTATCTCGTTTATTTGATCCAGTCATTGGTATCTCGTTTATTTGCCCAGTAATAACTTAGGCATGAATTATTTTCCTTATTTGGTTGCACAACCAACAAAGGATCAAGAATTTGTTACTACTAGCTCCCAACTCAGCGGAATATGAATTACACGGACTTGCCGATGCTGTTGTTATATATTTGTATATATGCGAACCACAATATGAGGCAACTTATCGAGATGCCTATAGCAAAGGACGTTTTGTAGACTGATTCGGAAGTCGTGCTGCATTGGTTACAACTGCACCCTTTAATTTTGAACTTATTCAAAAAACTAGCGCAGAAGAAATGTGGCTACCAAAGAAACTATTTCTGGTAGACGTGAAAGCCAAGTTGAATTCATGACCAATGCTGATTCCCAGAAGAAATCGGAACTATTGAGCGGCGATTAGGTTCATTTACTAGTGGGAACAACGCTCACTAGATGGTAGATTGTTTGCCTGGATAAGTAACGATTTGGGATCAATTGGTCGAGATACTGCCTGCTACTCGCCCCCTCCTAAATAATGCCAGAGATATTCTTTATTAGAGGATTTAGATCATTTGCAATAATTACCAGAGTAAGCTTAGCAGTTGCACTCCGCAATGGATTGCAAACGATATTTCCAATTGCAACAACACCTACGCTACATAAATACTAAAGGCAAAAAACTGTGCAACACAATTATCAATCCTCAAAATGAGATGGGCTTTCGTCTCACCAGGTAGGCCGGCCCACGTACTAGCCGACAGATCCAATCGATCAGTATTTTATTAAACAATTAAAAGGATAAGCAATTAAATAATAGGGACACACTACCTTCGTTACTAGACCTTGGAATGTTTCAACCACTTCAAACAAAAATAAATATTACATCAAAAACTACAAGCACTCGAATTCAAATATTTATTATTTTTTATTTATTTAAGAGTTAACTTATTAATAGTGAAATTATAGGCTAGCTTATTACGTGGGCCATAGGGCAGCAGAGGCCTTCAGATCTACTGTGTGTTGTATTTACATATTTACATTACTGTACATGTCGTGATGAGAGTGGTTTTCTTAAATTACTTTAATTTGTATGTTCTTAGATGTGGTGATATAAATTTGTTGTTTTTAAGTTTTTTAGGATGTTTGATATGTTTGAGGATGTGGGTTGTGCTAAGCATTGGAGAGGGTTCGTTTTTTAAATATTGCTTGTCTTTGAAGTTTTAAGGTATTGCAGTTTGTGAGGATGTGTTCGATTGATATGGTGTCGTTGCAAAAGGGGCATACACCGGAGGATTGATCGATGTAGTGTATGTGTGGTTTTTTGGAGTGTCCGAGTCTAAGTCTGGTTATTATTATTTGGTCTCTTCTCTAGAGGGATAGTGAATTTCTTTTAAAAATGTGATAGTTGTTAAGTTTATGTAGGTTGTTTGCTTGATACCTGGTTGATAAATTGGTTATGTTGGATTGTAGTTTTGCGAGGTGCATGTTTTTTAGGTATTTTTGTATGTCTTGTACGTTAAGGTTTTCCGTTGCTATCAAAGGCTGTTTCGCTACATTTTTAGCAGAGGTATCTGAATAGTTTGAATTTGGGGAAGGTTTTATGCATAATATTTCGAGCGTATGAGGGGTAATGTTCATTGTTGTTTGTGTTGTTAATTGCGTCTATTGCAGAGAGTGGGTCGGTGCATATGCAGAATTTGCCTATTTTATTTTTTAGAGCTTCTAGAGCTTCTACTAGATACTCTAAATTCTAGATATTATAGATATGATTTGATGGTATTGGCTTCATTTGTGATGGCAAAGGTGGTGGTAGTGTTATTTTGGGATCCATCTGTATAGATGTATGTGTATTCAAGCTTGTCTATGTTGTTAATTCGAATGAATTCGGCTCTGTATGTTTGTGGGCATGTGTTTTTTTTATTAAGGTTTCTTAGCGTCGTGTCTGTGATTATTTGGCTTACATTCCACGGAGTAGTGGTCAGAGTAAGTAGTTTTGTGGGCTGAAAGGGTAGGTTTTGGTATCTACTATATTTTATTATTAGGTCTATTGTTGAATTATAGATATTGTGGCCGTCTAGCAGGTCGGTATGTTTTTAGTATTTTGTGTAGTGGGGAATTTTTTGCTGTGTTCAGTGTTTTTACGAGGGTGGCTATTAGTAGTTCTCGTCTGTCTTCTAATGGGGAGACTCTTGCTTCGTTTAGAATGTTTTGCGAGGGTGTGGTTTTGAATTAACGATTCTGAGGCCTGTGTTAATTTTGGATTTTATAGGTCGCAAAGTTATTTTTGGGCAGTGTCCATAAATGGGAAGGCCGTAGTCTGCCTTGGAGTTGAGTATAGCTTTAGTGACGTTTATAAGTGTGTTACAGTTGAATTTTGGGCTTGCGAGACATTTTACTATATTAATTCCTTGATGCAGGGTGTGTGTGAATTGTTCAGTGTGTTTATTCCATCTGTGTTTGTTGTTAAAGTGAAGTTCAAGTATTTTTAGTGATGCGAAAATTTGGATTTGTATGTTTCCTGTTGATAATGTGCATTTGGAGTTGTGTTTTCTGCAGACGTGCATGTGCTTGCATTTGGTGGTCGATAGATTGGCGCCTGAATAATCGGCCCAGTTGAGTATGGTTCTGAGGTTTGGTTTTAGGTTTATTTTAATGTTTTTCCTATTTTTTAGTTTAGGCTGATATTTAGGTGTAGGGTGAGCATTTTAGCGAGTTTGTTGTAGGCTATTATAAATAGGATCACTGAGAGTGGTGAGCCCTGGGGGATGCTGTTGTGGATGGGGTAGAAGGGGGAGAGGTTGTTGTTTATTCGTTCTGTAATTTTTTTGTTCGTCATGAAGTTTTTTATGTAGTTTAATATTCTAGGTCCCGTTTTCCATTCCGTGAGTTGGTCAAGTATTGAGTGTAGTCGGATTCTGTCAAAAGCTTTTGCAAAGTCTGGGGATATTATAGACGTATGGTTTCTTTAGTAGATGGTCTATCAACAGTAGACTGCCTATAGCAGATTTCCCCTCTTGAAACCTGTTTGACTGATATGGATTAATTTGTCGTAAGAAGATTGAGATTGGGACTATTATACTATTGTTGTAAACTTGGGGGATGTAATTGTTTAGCATAGAGTTTTGGAGTTTGGTTATTGGACATTTTGTTTTCCTGTCTAAATTTTTGATCATGGCATAGTTTACTCAGTTGAGTCCGGGTGTATTTCCTTTTAATGTGTTTAGAGCTGTCATAAATTCGACTAGTGTCTTTTTCTATTTCTGTAGCTCACTTTCTGAATGTGTTTTTGGGGATTTAGGCCGCAAAAGCGTCTGATGCTACTCCAAATTGTTTTTGAAGGTGTGTCGGGTGCTATTTGTGTTGTCAATTTTTGGATACTTCTTTTAGGGTCTTTCTAAATTTGACATTTGCTCGTTTAAATTGTATGATGTTCTGGGTACAGAAGTTTCTTTTTAGCGTGTGCCATTCCTTAACTTTTTCGTCTCTAAATTTTTGTAGATTATTGTTCCACCAAGGTACATTGTGTCGTTTGGTCATAGGGTGTGTCTAAGGGATTGTTTTATGTGCACCAGATATAATTATTTTCTGTATTGCACTATGGGTAAAAACCCCGATATTTTGCCATAAATTGTCCCTGATAGAGATAGAAGATTCAAATTTTGTATACATATTATTATCAATTTTATATAATTTTTATGATATTATTTTCCAAAATTAGACCACGCCTATATCCCCGCCCCCTTCATACAAATCTATTAAAATATACGAGTACATTTTATGCTATATATATTTTTCATATATTTAAAATATGTATTAAATATATTTATTATAATTTAGACGCATTATATAATTTCTGTAGGATATCCACATATATTTTTCGAACCTGTGGAACCGTCGAAGCCGTAACTTAATATTAAAGAACAACGCGTTGAATTCGATATTTCAAGAACGTCCTGCTGCATCAGAAGAATACAATTAGCCGAATGATTTAATAAATTTTGCAACGAGACTTCAACTTTTGTATCAGAGTACATGATTTCCTCAGGTTTACATTTTAGTTGCTAATGTTTTTTCAGCACTTAATGGCAACGGGTCATTCTTCTCAAGTTTATTCTTTACATCACTTAAAGTCTCTTTGCTTATAGCCTTTCTCTAAACATATGTAGTATCTCTTTCCTTTAATTTAATTGAAGAAACCAATGCAGCATGCATTAAAAGAGGTAGAAGCCAATTTTCGTTTTACTCGAGGACCAGCATCGTTATAGCTTAATTGATTCCGACCTTTTATACCTGACTCCAACCAACGCGGGTGCTTTATTTTAAACCGTTCCAGTATTCCATTGCATTTTGGCAAGTTATAATTGATGAATTTTACAAATTGTTGGACTTTTAGCTTAATGACTTTCAGTTGATCGACTGAAATAGTTTGTTCGCCTATTTTCTGTACAATATAGTTTATTACAGCGCGGCTGTTTATTGGCCGCTGTTGCTGCTCCATTCGAACAGAATGGAGTTGTAGAACTCGTGCGCAACTGTAACATGTCGATTATTTTGTAATATGAGCAAGATGTTTTTTTAATATTCGATTAAGAGATGATTAGTACACAACCTGTTTAAACATTTTAAGTACCTTTCTCACCTTTAAAGTTACAATTCACGAAACGCACAAACAAGTTTTAGTTTTGATCAAGAAATACACATAGCAACACATTGGACAATTTGACAATAAATCACGTGAAGTACAAAATCTATGTAAACACATTATTTTACATACCTTCTTGATTTTTTTCCATAATTAAACTTTTTTCCAATTACAAAATATAAAGTTTTATGCACTCTGAAAGTCGAAGAAGCCTTTCCGCCTTTTTTTTATTGCCGTGCAACCCTGAAACAGCTGACTTTCGCTAATCGTATTTAGCAGGATGTAATTTGATTGGGTTATGAATTTATCAAGTAGTTTTCCTCTAGTGCTATTGGTGTTTAACTCCCTGTTTTTGTGCCAACCGTAAAAGTCGCCAGTGACTAGCACGGGTATGTTTGAGGTTTTTAGGACACTTTGCAGATTGTTCATAGAAAATCTCTTGTTTGGAGCACTGTAGGCTGAAGTTAGTCTAAATTTGAGATTTGACGTGAATTCTGCGCATACTGCATCGAATTCACCGTTCAAAGTAATTTCTCGAGATTGTCGAGAATTGTGTATCAGGAGAGCTACACCTCCATGGCAAGGTGAACTGTTTTTATACCCTTGCAGAGGGTATATTAATTTTGGTCAGAAGTTTGCAACGCACAGAAGGAAGCATCTCCGACTATATAAAGTATATATATTCTTGATCAGCATGAATAGCCGAGTTGATATGACCATGTCCGTCTGTCCGTCTGTCCGTCTGTCTGGATCAACAGCTTCTCCTCCGAGACCATAAGAGCTACAGAGCTGAAATTTTCAGCATAGGCTCCTTTTTGCTGCAGGCATTGTCTATCTCGGAATCATCCCGACCGGACGACTATATCATATAGCTCCCATAGGAACGATCGGTCAGGAATAAGCTTTATCCTCAATAACTCTGTTGTTTTTTAACCGAATGCCACGAAATTTGATATTTATGAGTTTAATATGCTTCTTGATACTTCAACCAAGTTTGAACAGAATCGGACGACTATATCATATAGCTCCCATAGGAACGATCGGTCATGAATAAGGTTTATCCTCAATATCTCTGTTGTTTTTCAACCGAATGCCACGAAATTTGATATTTATGAGTTTAATATGCTTCTTGATACTTCAACCAAGTTTGATCTGAATCGGACGACTATATCATATAGCTGCTATAGGAACAATCGGTACAAAAAAAAATTTTGTATGAAAAATTTTTTTCCTCAAGCTCAAAATTTTGAATTTGTAAATTTGGTATGTTTAATTTACAATAATGCTTCTGGTGAATTATGTAGAGAAAATCTGCAAGGGTATACGAACTTCGGCACGGCCGAAGTTAGTCCATCTTTTTAGTTTGTTATTAAGGTGTAGTTGATAGGTATGCAGTTGGTGTGTATTTTATGTGGTTCTTGTAGAGATAAAATAAGGGGCATGTGTTTTTTAATTATTATTTGGAGTTCGCTGTAATTACTTGTGTATTCGTTTATGTTCCATTCAAAGATCTTAATGGTCATTTGGTTTTATTTATACTTAAGGAAAGAAATGTGAGTCTATTTTTGTGATAATTACAGCATGTGGGGCCCATTGTTATTCTAAGTGTTAAACACTGTGGCTGTCGTTGTTGTCTTTATGTTTAGCATTTTTTGAAGTTTTTGCATTTGGTATGTTGGGTTTTGTGGGTTTGAGATTTGTTGATAGGATGTTGTTTTTTTCTTTAGGAAATATTCTTTATTTAAAGAGGTTTGTTTTTTCACTTGCTAAATTTTTTGAGTTAAAGAGGTAGTCGACGTCCATTTCCATGTCTTCTTTGTGGTGGTGTTGATGCGATGTGCTTGTGCTATTGGCTGAGGTCCTTGGGTGCTCTGATAATAGGTCGTGGTAAGATGTGGGTAGAGATGAGGTGTTCGTTCGCAGGGCAGATGATGATTTTGTGTTATAGGTCGGGGTAGATGTTGTTGTAGCTGTATTTGTTTTTGGTGTTGATGAGTGAGCGTCTTGATTTGTTGCTGCTCTGGTTAATGTTGATGCGTAGCTGTTGATAAGTTGCGGGTTGTGACGAGAGTAGTAAATTGACAAAGCTGTTTTGTGGTCAACTTTCTCTGTAGTTTTGATTGCAACAAGTTCTTGTTGTTTTAAGAATGTTGGGCATTTGCGGTCTAGTGTCTAGGGTCAATTACTTAGTTGTTTTTACAATTTAGGCAACATTTTTCGTCAGTGCAAGATTCATTTTCAGCGGTGTGTACCATTTGAGAGCAGTTTTTGCATGTTTCTTCTGAACTTTTGCAGATCGGGGTGGGTGGCCAAATCGTATACATTTTCTGCATTTCAGAGGGAGGGGAATGTGCGGGCGGACTCGTTTGCTCTCATATTCAATTTTTATAGCTTCTGAAAGATTGTGTGTGGCAAATGTAATTATTATAAGTCCCGTTTCTTCCATGCCTTGCTCTTGTTTCTTTAATATTTTCCGTACTTCGGTTACGCTTTAAGATTTTAGTTCGTTTAGTATTTCTGTTTCCTCAATGTTTCGTAATTCGTTCCAGTAAATTACTCCCTTGGAAAAATTTAGTGTCTTGTGTTCGGTAGCTTCTACTTCGATATCGGCCATGCTTTTGATTTTTAATAATTTCGTTGTTTGCAAAGTATTTTTTCTTTTGATTGTTGAAGTGTGAACTTCTCCTCCACATGAATAGCCGAGTTGATATGACCATGTCCGTCTGTCCGTCTGTCTGGATCAACAGCTTCTCCTCCGAGACCATAAGAGCTACAGAGCTGAAATTTTCAGCATAGGCTCCTTTTTTCTGCAGGCATTGTATATCTCGGACGACTATATCATATAGCTCCCATAGGACCGATCGGTCATAAATAAGGTTTATCCTCAATAACTCTGTCGTTTTTCAACCGAATGCCACGAAATTTGATATTTGTAATACTTCAATCAAGTTTTATCTACTGCTGCTAGCTGCTAGCTGCTATAGGAACAATCGGTACAAAAAAAAATTTTGTATGAAAAATTTTTTTTCTCAAGCTCAAAATTTTGAATTTGTAAATTTAGTATGTTTAATTTACAATAATGCTTCTGGTGAATTATATAGAGAAAATCTGCAATGGTATACGAACTTCGGCACGGCCGAAGTTAGTCCATCTTTCTAGTTTTAATTAGAAATGGTGATACATTTTCAAATGATTTGTTGTCTTTTCTGTTAATTACAATGTATTTTGGGTTGCTTATGTTTTGATATTTGTTGTAGATTGGTGTTGTTGTTATGTTTATATCGATGGGGTTTAAACATTGTTTTTGTTTTACGGTCTCAGGCCCAGCGCTTTGGTTTGTGTCACTTGCTTTTGTTGTTTTTATTTTCGTGTTCTGTTTTATGCACTTGTTTGTTTGTCTGTTTTAACTGTTAAGAGTTTTTGTATTGCTTTTTGGGCACCACATGAACGCATATGTAGCACGTCTTGTCTCAATGAGGTTTTGAGTGAAACTGCGAATTCAAATATATTCAAACATAATTACTGAATTCAAAACTAAAGTCCATTATATGCATTGGGTTCCTTTTGTCTAGTGATTATAGAAAGAGATATCCTTCAAAACTCCACTTCAGCCTTGTCTTAGTATGCCGTCAATATCCTCTCCACTTTTAATATCAAGATTTTCCTGAATACCGGTCATAGTTATGCGAAACCCAATCCCCTTTAGATCCCCAATATCGCCCAGTGGTTTGAGCATTCGCCATGCGTTATAATAGTTACATTGTAGTTACATTGTATGCACGAGAGCCTTACGGTCAACACGAGCAAGGAATTGTCTTCCAAATGCCATGGACTTCCTTCCTCTGGTCTGGAAACGATTTTCGGATGTGTTTTGTGCGGTCCCGTTTCTGTTCATCCTACCAAGTACTCGCTCCATCAAGCAGCTTTGGAGGCATCTTGGCGATCCATACGTTTGCAATTGCAACTTGTTCCCAGGGCACGGTATGTTCACTCCAAGGTGAAGATTTCGAGCCCAGATAAAATCGGGTACACTGAAGACGATGCAATAAGCCACAAAATCAATTTACTCACTAGAGCAACCATCCCGCGATAGGACAAGACCCTTTAGAAGCTAGCCCCACAGTTGTGCATTTTCCGCTACAATCGGGCTTATTTTTAGCTGTGATGCTGCATTACTGTAAGTCAATCTTAGATGTCCCACTTGATTGTCTGAAGTACCTTAGTCGTCAACTTTCAAAATCAATAAATAACATATTGTATATATGTGTATATATTATATATATGTATATTAATTTTCATTTTCGTTTTATTGTAGTATGTTATATGCCAAATAAGCATATGCCCATCGTATTATAGTGTATACAATATGTAAAGTGGTCATATGCCCAAACTAAATGTTCGAGTATCAAGCGCATATACATAGAGACATTTTGTCGCTTTGTTTACATAATATAATCGCCTCCAAGTGCCGTAATATGATCAGCCACTTATATGTGGACTGGCCCGCAGCGTGAGATCTGCAGCGTAAGCACTATGACGTTTCGACCATTCGGTAACAAGCTCATGTACCATAGAAATTTTTGGAGTCTTCGAATGTACCGTTATGTTTTCGGAAATGTACCCAAAATGTACATGTGCTTTTCGAGCAAGATTCGAACTTTAATAAAAAAAATATTTTGGTCAGCTTATGCATGTCTGATAGCAAATAGAATGCTTTATTTGAGAAAAAAGTAGATGCTTCTAACCTAAAACCAGCAGTGTATATGCCTTCTGCATATACATACATATATAACAATATATACAAATGCATATGGCATGCTATATACTCCCGTTCTGTCGCTGCTTTGAGCGACAGAACTCCAAATTACTTATGTACTTTTAGGCTAATTCCATTTTTTGAAATAAAGGGCGACGGATTATAAATTCGGATTGCAAAGAAGACACAAGCGTCTTTTCCTTTACTAAAAATGAAATAAAATATATATCATTTCACATGGCGGCCGAGACTGAGATCACAAACCTTATTAATGGATGACGACAAAAACTATAAAACGATTTCAACACCCAATTTAGTATACAGTGACATCTGGCAGGGTACCTGATCTCAACTTAATTGGACAACCACAATAATCACAAGAACTGGAACTAATGCTACTCTATTGTCTACTAATCGTCCAATTGTCAGCCAATCGACGACCAGTGTAACGCCAAAACCACATTTAAATCACCGTGTCCATTTGAATGAAAGGAAACGAAAACCACTTTGGGACATAATTAAAAAGAACCACATCAAAGAATAACAAGGGTCAGCAAGGGTCTTAAGCTGGAAGCTTTATCGCCAAAATCGGAGCTGAATAAAATATTCGATGATCTGCACCACCAAATTCACGTTAGTCCAGTCAAATGGAGAAGCTTAAAGTGTAGACAAAGGCAATTGTGAAAAAAACCTCCCAGCCCAGTTTGCCAAAAACAACAAGCCTGTGCGACCAGCACCGGCCCCGCCAGCGCAACAAGCTGCGCCCAAGGATCCGACAGTGCTACAATGAGCACACAACGTGGAATCGACAACGCTACATAGGGCGTAAATACATATATAAATATCAAAGAAGCTAACTTCGGCCGTGCCGAAGTTTGTATACCTTGCAGATTAATTTATTACTTTCTCCGTCATATCGGATTCATGATATTTTAAAAATTGGAAATATAAAATTTAAAAAAAAATATTGAACCAAAAAAAGAAACAGTAAGAAAAATTCGTATCTGCCAGCGGCCGGAGTTGAACCTCCGCTCACGTCATTTCTAGAATCGATCTCTACCCATTGCTCTACCAAACTTAAAATTCACGGCCTCGCTATTTCGGTATACATTGCAAGCTTCTCGCTCTCTAAATTTTCTGACGAATTCTAGAAAACAACAATACAATATAAACAGTTTTCTGTCTCTTTCTGTTTCGCACTCAGCTTGTAGTTTTTTCAAGCACGTGTTCGCATATATGTATGTATGTATGTTTGTATGTTTCCATGTATGTTGTTTGTGTACGCATATATAAAAGCAAATATGAACGTATTTAATTGGCTGCATATGCATACATACTGATGCTGATGGGGGTTGATTCATTGATTTTATTGATTTATGTCGGTGTTTATTATCCGATCTGATTCAAACTTACTGGTATGATGTAAAAGTATAATTCTCATCTGTTCACCAAATTTGATTGAGATATCTTAAAAAACAAAAAAGTTTTTCTCACAAAAACATACTTTTTCTGATGGGGGTTGATTATTGATTTTATTGATTTGTGTCGGTGTTTATTATCCGATCTGAATCAAAGTTTTTCTCACAAGAACTGTTTTGAACAACTCACATTTTGACCGAGGTACCTCTGATCTTTCCTATTTTTCTATAACTTATAGTTGTCCGATCCTACCAATCTTTAAACTTGATTTGCTTGCATCATCAACGGACAGAATTATATGACTTTTATTCACGTAGCTCAAAATTTAAGTTCGAAAAAGCGCGAAGAAACAGACAGACGGACAGACGGTCAGACGGACAGACGGACATGGTCATATCGACTCGGCTTTCGATGCTGATCACGAATATATATACTTTATGGGGTCGGAAACGATTATTTCTATGCGTTACAAACACCTGACCAATTTTATTATACCCTCTGCAAGGGTATAAAAACATATAACTTTGCCAAGAGCTAAGAAACACAATCAGGCCGCGAATGCGCATAGGACTAATTGCAAATAATTGTAAATTCTAAAACTCAACTAGAGGCGAACACGCCGGTTAAAAAACACTAACAAATAATAGGCTATTTACTAACAAATGTGGTTGGAGAATTGTTTTTTACATATATTAAATTAAATAAAATGTATACCTGAATTGTAAGCCAACCACATTCTCCTAAAAACTAATCTTTCCACGTCTCTGGCGCTTAGTTTTCAACTAAGCTGCTTTAATTAATTGATTTTTTTCCCATCTTTATCACGAGTTAGGATAATTTTCCAAATTTCAAAATAATCCAATAATTTTTTTGAAATAGTACCTATACTCTGAGCCAAAGGCATACCTCAAGATAAAAATGCCGATAATAGAATCAAAAACAGTGGATTCCACTGCTAATGTTATCAACAAAGTAGAATCAAGTAGTGTAGATTTAAGATTAACAAATACTCTATTAACAATCATCGTTATGATTCTCAGCGCAAGCATAATTTTTAAACTGTAGACAACAAATGTTTGCGAAAAAAATATATAAACAAGGCTAATGATTTAGATAAAATCTAAATAAAAATAAATTATATATAAAAGCCAAGAACAACAATTATAGTTAATAAGTGTATTCAAAGTTTTGTGTTTTTCGCACAATCATCTCTTCTTACATAAAATTTCTTACTTTTTACAAATTATTACTTTTTACAATTAAATAAAATGTCCATAAAACACTTAATAAAGAATATACTAAGAAATGATTTACTATTCGCAAGTAGGGTCTATTTCCTTCTTGCTTCTGAGCCAGTAGATATGTACCAATTGAAAAACTTGTACATGTCTATATACAATTGTGAAGTCTCACCTCTGCACTATGGTCCAAAATCCAGATTTTGTGGCATAAACCTAAAAAAGTTCTTGAAACAAAATCGTATTTAAACAATTTCTTGTTGGACAGAATACTTTGAATATATCGAATATAAAAATATTTTTGTTTTTACTGCACCCCTGAAATTTTGGCACACTTTTAAAGTCAGGTGTTTAGTGAGCTGTTTGCTCTGCCAAAAAAAGCGGGAAATTGTAGGCAAACTTTGAGCCAGTGTAAAAAATTAACAAACAAACTTTAAAATAACTTTTGTAATGGATAATATTAATTGAGCTATTTAGAATGTAAATTCTGCACGAAATTTCAATTTGTATATGTTAATTGTTTTTTTTGTGTAATAATTGTTTATGTCCTAAAATAAAGAAAGCTTAACCCATGTGTGCATCTATTGTCGAGTGGAAACTAACTTTCTGTGAATTTCTGCGAAATTGTAATTATGGTAAATTACAGCTGAATGTATGTATTAAATTATGTTATCAATACTTTTTCCGAGTTTTTCCGAGGTAAATTTTTATTATCATTTATTTCAGCCAAGTTTGACTTCAGCCGCACCTCGCTTTTGGAGGTTTGGGCGAGAAATAATAGAAATAAAAATTTTTTTTTTTTATTAATAACAGTTCAAAATAAAATATTAAAGTTTAAGTTGTTGACTTTTAGTTGCTATAATTATTTTAATCCCAAATTAATTTAAATCACATTACGTATACGCTGTGTGGGCTAGTATGGGAGGTCAAGAGGGCGTGGTCAAATCACTCTAATTTTTTTTTTTTTTATTATGCATCCTAACATGGTTATATGTGCAAAATTTTAACTCTGTAACTGCATTCCTTCAAGTTTATGCCACAAAATCTGGATTTTGGACCATAGTGCTCTGATAGGATGTGCAAATAAACAGAAAGCCTTTGTTTTAGGTTCAATACCTAACGTAGAGGTAAATACCATCTCAAGATACGACAAACTAGGTCCAGTAACGATCACTGTTGTCAATAAGTATTAATTTACTTATTTCACACAAGATCAATTGATCATGTTTAATGGAATTTAACGAAGTAGTGTCCATTATTAAACGTGAACGTATTGAGTTTGATAAATCGTTTAAGTCTCTAAATAAAAGTGCACCGATTTCAAACTTAACAAAAGCAAAGCACATTAAATGCTTCATAAAAACGTACAATAACTTTCGCGAAAAATCTATACAAATTTAAATAGATTAAAAAGACTAAGGGAAAACCTTAGATATATATCGGAGACATAGCTTAAGCCTATTTATCCCGAATATAATTAACACACCAGTATTAATGGATACTAACCAGATCGAGCTACAATCCAATCAAGAAGACAAACACAGAATCGAAATGGAAAACGAAGTAATCATGACAAATTCGATCCCCGAATTTGATGGCAACAAGCTATCACTCCATCGCTTCTTGACAGCGTTAAGAATCACAGATAGAACTAAAGGAGATCAAGAAGATCTAGCCGTTGAAGGTATTAAATCAAAGATAACAGGCACAATCCTTTATAAAGTTCAGAATGAGAAAACAATTCAAGGAATAATCCAGAAACTAACTGATAACGTCAAAGGAGAATCCTCCGTAGTTATCGAAGCAAAATTAATGAACACAACTGAAAGGCAAAACAGCATCGCAATACACGACTGATATTGACAGCTTGCGCAAGCAGTTAGCAGCAGCGTATATTGACGAAGTGCTGATAAATTTTCAATCAAACAGTCCTTATCAGCCATGATTCACAATTGTGAACATGAAAAGGTCCGCCTAATTCTAAAAACAGGCAATTTCAGTAATTTTAATGATGCAATGAGTAAATATATTCATCACACCTCACAGATTACTGGAAGTGCCGACACTGTCTACTATTACAGAGGCAACAGTAGTCGCGGTAACCAAAGAGGTTACTATAACCGAGGCTATCCAAAACCTAACTGAAGGAATTACCAAAACAGAGGTAATTACCAAAATAGAGGTAATTACCACAAAAACTACGATTACAATAATAGAGGCCAAAATAGAGGACACTCTAGTGGACTCGAATAGAGGCCACAACAACCAAAATAACAGAAATGCAATTGTTCGAACTACAGAAAGTAGTTCGGGAAACGAGTAACCCCCTTAAGACATTCAGAATGTGCGATAGTATACAACATCAAATCTTAGTTCGGGATTATTTATAAAATTTAAAAATTTAAAAACGAATAATTAGTTTACTTTATTAACAGACACACATTTCAATACTTAAAGAAAATGTATATTTTTGATAATGTTGATGTTAACATATCAACCAAAATATCAGGAATCGGCGAAGGTTCAGTTTTTTCAAAAGGTTTAGCATTCGTAGAATTATCTACTGGAAAGTATATAATATCTCACAACTATCACTTAGTTGAACAAAACTTTTGAATCCCTAGCGATGGCATTATAGGTAAAGACTTCATAAAAAATTCAATTGCATATTAGATTGTACACATACTAGTGACGCTCTAATATTAAGGCCAGACAATTTCAATTTCCCAATTAAAATACCTATCACACATACTTGTGACAATAATGCCACAATACTGCCAGCTCGCGCTAAAGTAGTCCGACAAATTAAACTAAAATTGACAGAACAAACTGTCCTAATCCCGAATCAAGAAATTGAGGAAGGAATATTTATGGGAAATACTTTCTTCGATGAAGAAAATATTTTTGTCCGAGTATTGAATACAACAAATTCAACCAAAATCCTAAACATTAATAAGATAAAAACAGAAAGGCTAAGTGATTATGATATAGTCCAAGAAGTTAGCAATAATAGACACAAACATGTATAATCCTGTATACAATAAAATTTATAGAACTCCTCACGCACACAAAGAAGAAATCAATAAACAAGTCGAAAAGCTCATTCTAGATGAAATAGTTGAACCATCCACTTCAGAGTACAATAGTCCAATACTACTTGTACCCAAAAAAGGTCTACCTGGTTGTGTAAACAAAAGATGGTGACTAGAAATAGACTACCGTCAACTAAACAAAAAATTACTATCCGAGAAATACCAAGAATATCATCTATATTCTTGACCAGTTGGGTAGAGCCAAATACTTATCATGTCTATATTTAATGTCTGGATTTCATCAAATAGAATTCAAAAAAACTTTAGAGAATTAACTTCATTTTCAACGAGCAAGGGTTCGTACCAATTCACAAAACTACATTATGGTCTTAAAATAGCGCCAAATTCTTATCAAAGAATGATGACAATAGCTTTCTCTGGACTTAATCCTTCACAAGCATTCTTGTATTTGGATGACTTAATAGTCATCGGTTGTTCCGAAAACCACATGATTAAAAACTTAACAAATGTTTTGGATTTGTGTAGGAAACACAACCTAAAATTATATCAAGAAAAATGCACTTTCTTCATGCACCAAGTGACTTTCTTAGGCCACAAGTGCACTGATCAAGGCATATTGCCTGATGATAAAAAACGTCGTTGAATAATATCCGGTCCCTACAGACGCAGATAGCGCTAGAAGATTCGTTGCATTTTGCAATTACTATAGACGTTCACCAATGGTGAAAGCAACAAATCAACTACAGAACAAGAACTAGCAGCTATCCACTGGGCAATCACATCCCTCTAGTACTGGGAAGTAGTTCGTAGCTGGTGAAATCACTACTTACTAGGGTACCACCATTACTTACTTTGCTGACCCTAAGTAATGCATTTCATCATTTCGTTTCTTGTATGAAATGTCCGCAAAAAGGGTCAACCGCCACCACATCGTTTACCGCGAACTAGTGAAAAGGGTCACCATGAAAGGGTTAGTTACAATGGGTACCCATGAAAGGGGTAGTTACATGGGCACTCATGAAAGGGGTAGTTACATGAGTACCCATGAAAGGGGTAGTTACATGGGTACTCAATCGAGGGGTGGTGAAAGGGTACCCAGAATGAGAAAAACAATTGAAATAGTTTTAATGACATTTTTATGCCCTGTACCCATAGGGTACAAGAGTATATTAAAGTCGCTAAAATGTATGTAACAGGCAGAAGGAAAATTTTCCGACCCTATAAAGTATATATATTCTTGATCAGCATCAACAGCCGAGTCGATATGACCATGTCCGTCTGTCCGTCCGTATGAACATCGAGATCTCAGAGACTATAAGAGCTAGAGTAACCAAACTTGGTGGCAACATCCGTCTAGTGTATACGCAGATCAAGTTTGTTTCAAATTTTTGCCACGCCCACTTCCACCCCGCAAATTAGAAAAAACTATAACTAGAGTACTGTTAGAGCTACAGTATTTATTTTTGGTAGACTCAATTATATAGCCAATATGTACCATCTGACCGAAATCGGACAATAAATATCGGAGATATACGTATATATGTTTTGTACTGAAATTCTATGGGCAGCAGCAACTGAAATGTGTGAGCGAGATAGCATGCGCATGTTGCTTTGTACCGAATGACGCATTAGTTTCGTTCACTGATGTGAATGAGCGAGAAAGCATGCATTTTGTGTTGCGGTTTGTTAAGAGAATTTTATGAAAAATTTTATTCAATTAATGAGGATTGCGGAGGAGTCTGTTTAAATGAAATATCCTTTTTTGGTACAGGGCATACTCCAAGTCGGCATGGACAACTTGCTTACTTCATTTTTTATTTAAAAATACATTTTGCTCCTTTCAATACATTTCATTTTCATTTTTTTTGTTGACGCTGGTGTTTTTAAAGAAACGCTTCTTCTGCAGCTGCATGGCCTTTCGCAGTTGTTCTTTAGGTGATCCACTCCCATCATAATAAAAAGTGAAGATTCAATTTTTTAATTAAGTCGGCTGTT
>JAECWJ010000318.1:0-30366 GCA_018150375.1 Drosophila sturtevanti | reverse complement strand
TTTGATTGGCACTTTCTTCTTCATCAAACGGACACAAAATTTTGGTTTCGGGCATTGGAGGGTAGGGAATATTAAACCGACATTTGCTTTCTCTGTGAATTTCTTTTTAACAAGTGGCACTATGTTTGTGGTATTGATATTTTAGAACATCTTTTAATTCTTCATTGTCTTTCTAATATCCAACAGAGGAAATTTTAAAGAAATTCGTTATATGTATATCCACACGTTTTGTATTGTGCTTAAAAAATGTTCCTCCACAGCTGGTACATAACTTAGTTTATCGTGCCATACTCATTCGCTGCTGCATAGCCAACTCTCTTTGTTGCTGCGTCTCTTCTGGTGACTTGCAGCTTTGAATTCTCTATTTCGTTGGGATTGCCGTTGCGACTCGGCTTCACGATTTTGAGAATTTTCGCGATAATTAATGACCCGTGTTTCATTCATACATATATTGAATTTGTTCAGCGATTCTCCGGGTTTGCATTGTAGTGTCCATTGTCCTGTCTATTTCTATAAGCGGCATTCCTTCAACTGCCTCCGTTCTCGTGCCCGAGTTTCCAAATTATTGTGGCGTTCATTAGCCAAACGTTGTGAATTCCTTTCTCGAATTGTGACAGAATCTTCTTGGTAGTGGCGCTGACTGCGATTTACTGACTCTCGCCAACGTTGCTCGGCTGATTGTTTTGATAGGCGCGGCATTTTGTTTAATTTAGTATTACAATGAAGTTAAATTGCTTAAAAAGCTGTAAAAGATAATATATTATTCTGAAAACAAGATAATATGGTTTAAAAAAGCAATGGAAACTAAATTAATTAAAAACAATGAATTAACGCTGAAATAAAAGGTTATATTTAGTTATATGTAGATGGGGGAAAAAGCGAAAAACACTTGTATTTGAAAAAAATTAAATACAGTAGTCTTAAAAAAGACTCGTATTAGAAAAACCAAGTACAGAAGTTTTGAAAAGAACTAGTATTTAAGAAATAAAGCACAAAAGTCTTGAACAAAACTATTTACTGAATAAATTTTTGAAAAAACTTACGAAATTTTCCAGTGTTGGCAGCGTCAAAAGGGCAACAGCAGTGTGCCCCTCTTTTAAAACATACACGTTTCACAACACTTTCAAAATTTCAAATTGCAAACTTTAAGAAATAGCGTCAAAATTTCGAAAGCAGAAAATTTATTTAGGTAGTACCGGTCGAAGAATCGATTAAGACTGAATTGACATTTAGTTGGCAACACCACGAAGGCTATCGAGTTGTATGTTCCGATTGTCATTTATACAAATTGTGGCACTATCTTTATCTTTGTCGCTCTTACAGTTTATAAGCAAGAGCTGACTAGAATCTAAGTTAGCAATTTCAATAAATATTTTGGACTTATATATATTATATGATCTTATATGTAGAAATATGGACATATGTGGATATATATATGTATGTATATCCATACATTTTGCTTCTTCTTTAGACTTTTGATGTTTTTGTGCAAGTCCAAATCCCATTTCGTTTTTACCACGAAGCTAGCTAGTCCAACAATTGTTTGCAAATATTAAACTTCAAAGTAATTATTTATTAGGAAAGGCCCTTGTTTTCATGTTCAATACTGATCTGTCACTGGTATCGATATTAAGGAATGCCTTGAGTATTCGATGTTTTAAATCCTTGAACATTTTCTAAAAATTTTATTTTATTTGCAGGGTATATCGAAACAGCTTTTATATTGTCATTTGCAATCTACCCGTTGTCGCATATCTGTTAGCTCATAAAATTTAAATAGATCCCAAAGCGGAGTTCCAGTAATGACACTAAAATTATCTCTCAGATTGGCACAGAATATCCATCTATCACCAACTAGAGGAAGCTGTTTCAAGTCTCCAAAAGCAATTATTGAAATTCCGCCGAAATATTCACTCGTTCGAAAAATCTGCTTTATCAGACTATTCAAATATGATAGCATTTTAGCACCAACCATTGAAATCTCATCAATAATGATTAGCTTTAGATCAACAAGCTTCGAGTGCATCGTGTTGAAAACATCATTATTTAATGGTCTCAGTCCATTTGAAGACAGATTTAGAGGTAATGAGAAAAGTGAGTGCAACGTGAGACCTCCAATTCCAAACGAGGCTTTTCCTGTTGGTGCGGAAAGCAATACTTTGGCCACTTCTGGGTTGCTTCCCGCAATGTTGGCAAATCTCAACATAAGAGACTGATAAATAGTAGTAATTAGTCTACTCATCCCCACTCCTGCGCCACCACCGACATATTCATAAAATATTGTAAGATCACAGCGACGTGACCTTGATATTTTGTCCAGCTCTAGGTAATCGATTATTAGTTGTCACCAATTATCAGTGTCCCTCTCCTCTCTGAGAGAGCGAGAAAGAGACTGTTCTTAGAAATAAGCTTGTAAGTCACTTCTTAAAACAAATCCCGACAGTGAACATCAATCGTCTTGCAAAATATTTAAATCTAAACTTGCCTGCCGTACTAAGTCTAATACCTGCCGTTTAATTATAAGCAACCTATTAGCAATCAAATTCACTGAAACATTCTCGGCTCTTTGCATTCATTTAAATATTCTTAGCTTTTACAATATTTTATTAGCATTCATGCTATGCATTACATGGGCATAATATTCTCTTTGTTTACTATTTAGCGAGCTTACCAATTCATCTAAATTATTTTCAGAAATCAATGGGGACAATTTAATAATTCGAAGTCCATTCTCATCAGAGTTGTGATCGCTTTCGTTTTGTTGGAACACGTTATAGTCTCTGGCAACCTCAGGAATCGTAAATCGTCTAAACACTTCATCCAAAATTTGTGAGGCAGAAATCTCTTTGTTTTCATTATCCAGACTTTTCATTTCCAGCAAAATTTGATCGAACAGCTCCTCATTAATCGCATCATATTTTTTCCTGTTAGAATTAAAGAACATTTTATGATAGTTGTATGTGGCTTCATTCTCTTTATTAATTATATCGCACTCTTCATTGCGCAAGGGAAAAAATAGCGTAACAAGTTCAATTCCCAGGTGCGTAAGAAAATTATCAAAATTATTCAAATGCAGTTCTTCAGCATTCGAAATATTTATTATTTTATTCAACAGTTCCGTAATGCGTTTCCAAGTATCTTTATAAATTTGATTGGCACTTTCTTCTTCATCAAACGGACACAAAATTTTGGTTTCGGGCATTGGAGGGTAGGGAATATTAAACCGACATTTGCTTTCTCTGTGAATTTCTTTTTTAACAAGTGGCACTATGTTTGTGGTATTGATATTTTAGAACATCTTTTAATTCTTCATTGTCTTTCTAATATCCAACAGAGGAAATTTTAAAGAAATTCGATATATGTATATCCACACGTTTTGTATTGTGCTTAAAAAATGTTCCTCCACAGCTGGTACATAACTTAGTTTATCGTGCCATACTCATTCGCTGCTGCATAGCCAACTCTCTTTGTTGCTGCGTCTCTTCTGGTGACTTGCAGCTTTGAATTCTCTATTTCGTTGGGATTGCCGTTGCGACTCGGCCACGATTTTGAGAATTTTCGCGATAATTAATGACCCGTGTTTCATTCATACATATATTGAATTTGTTCAGCGATTCTCCGGGTTTGCATTGTAGTGTCCATTGTCCTGTCTATTTCTATAAGCGGCATTCCTTCCTGCCTCCGTTCTCGTGCCCGAGTTTCCAAATTATTGTGGCGTTCATTAGCCAAACGTTGTGAATTCCTTTCTCGAATTGTGACAGAATCTTCTTGGTAGTGGCGCTGACTGCGATTTACTGACTCTCGCCAACGTTGCTCGGCTGATTGTTTTGATAGGCGCGGCATTTTGTTTAATTTAGTATTACAATGAAGTTAAATTGCTTAAAAAGCTGTAAAAGATAATATATTATTCTGAAAACAAGATAATATGGTTTAAAAAAGCAATGGAAACAAAATTAATTAAAAACAATGAATTAACGCTGAAATAAAAGGTTATATTTAGTTATATGTAGATGGGGGAAAAAGCGAAAAACACTTGTATTTGAAAAAAAAATTAAATACAGTAGTCTTAAAAAAGACTCGTATTAGAAAAACCAAGTACAGAAGTTTTTAAGAAATAAAGCACAAAAGTCTTGAACAAAACGTAAATAAATTTTTGAAAAAACTTACGAAATTTTCCAGTGTTGGCAGCGTCAAAAGGGCAACAGCACACGTTTCACAACACTTTCAAAATTTCAAATTAAATTGCAAACTTTAAGAAATAGCGCCAAAATTTCGAAAGCAGAAAATTTATTTAGGTAGTACCGGTCGAAGAACCGATTAAGACTGAATTGACATTTAGTTGGCAGCACCACGAAGTTTTATGTTCCGATTGCCATTTATACAAATTGTGGCACTATCTTTATCTTTGTCGCTCTTACAGTTTATTAGGAAGAGCTGACTAGAATCTAAGTTAGCAATTTAAATAAATATTTCGAAGTACAAATGGACTTATATATATTATATGATCTTATATGTAGAAATATGGACATATGTGGATGTATATCCATACATTTTGCTTATTCTTTGACTTTTGATGTTTTTGTGCAAGTCCAAATCCCATTTTCGTTTTTACCACGAAGCGTTACCCCTGTCCCCCTCTCAACCGTACATACATATGTATGTCCAACAATTGTTTGCAAATATTAAACTTCAAAGTAATTATTTATTAGGAAAGGCCCTTGTTTTCATGTTCAATACTGATCCGTCACTGCTATCGATATTAAGGAAAGCATTGAGTATTCGATGTTTTAAATCCTTGAACATTTTCCAAAATTTTTATTTTATTAGCAGGGTATATCGAAACAGCTTTTATATTGTCATTTGCAATCTACCCGTTGTCGCATATCTGTTAGCTCATAAAATTTAAATAGATCCCAAAGCGGAGTTCCAGTAATGACACTATAATTATCTCTCGGATTGGCACAGAATATCCATCTATCACCAACTAGAGGAAGCTGTTTTAAGTCTCCAAAAGCAATTATTGAAATTCCGCCGAAATATTCACTCGTTCGAAAAATCTGCTTTATCAGACTATTCAAATATGATAGCATTTTAGCACCAACCATTGAAATCTCATCAATAATGATTAGCTTTAGATCAACAAGCTTCGAGTGCATCGTGTTGAAAACATCATTATTTAATGGTCTCAGTCCATTTGAAGACAGATTTAGAGGTAATGAGAAAAGTGAGTGCAACGTGAGACCTCCAATTCCAAACGAGGCTTTTCCTGTTGGTGCGGAAAGCAATACTTTGGCCACTTCTGGGTTGCTTCCCGCAATGTTGGCAAATCTCAACATAAGAGACTGATAAATAGTAGTAATTAGTCTACTCATCCCCACTCCTGCGCCACCACCGACATATTCATAAAATATTGTAAGATCACAGCGACGTGACCTTGATATTTTGTCCAGCTCTAGGTAATCGATTATTAGTTGTCACCAATTACCAGTGTCCCTCTCCTCTCTGAGAGCGAGAAAGAGACTGTTCTTAGAAATAAGCTTGTAAGTCACTTCTTAAAACAAATCCCGACAGTGAACATCAATCGTCTTGCAAAATATTTAAATCTAAACTTGCCTGCCGTACTAAGTCTAATACCTGCCGTTTAATTATAAGCAACCTATTAGCAATTAAATTCACTGAAACATTCTCGGCTCTTTGCATTCATTTAAATATTCTTAGCTTTTACAATATTTTATTAGCATTCATGCTATGCATTACATGGGCATAATATTCTCTTTGTTTACTATTTAGCGAGCTTACCAATTCATCTAAATTATTTTCAGAAATCAATGGGGACAATTTAATAATTCGAAGTCCATTCTCATCAGAGTTGTGATCGCTTTCGTTTTGTTGTCTCTGGCAACCTCAGGAATCGTAAATCGTCTAAACACTTCATCCAAAATTTGTGAGGCAGAAATCTCTTTGTTTTCATTATCCAGACTTTTCATTTCCAGCAAAATTTGATCGAACAGCTCCTCATTAATCGCATCATATTTTTTCCTGTTAGAATTAAAGAACATTTTATGATAGTTGTATGTGGCTTCATTCTCTTTATTAATTATATCGCACTCTTCATTGCGCAAGGGAAAAAAATAGCGTAACAAGTTCAATTCCCAGGTGCGTAAGAAAATTATCAAAATTATTCAAATGCAGTTCTTCAGCATTCGAAATATTTATTATTTTATTCAACAGTTCCGTAATGCGTTTCCAAGTATCTTTATAAATTTGATTGGCACTTTCTTCTTCATCAAACGGACACAAAATTTTGGTTTCGGGCATTGGAGGGTAGGGAATATTAAACCGACATTTGCTTTCTCTGTGAATTTCTTTTTTTAACAAGTGGCACTATGTTTGTGGTATTGATATTTTAGAACATCTTTTAATTCTTCATTGTCTTTCTAATATCCAACAGAGGAAATTTTAAAGAAATTCGATATATGTATATCCACACGTTTTGTATTGTGCTTAAAAAATGTTCCTCCACAGCTGGTACATAACTTAGTTTATCGTGCCATACTCATTCGCTGCTGCATAGCCAACTCTCTTTGTTGCTGCGTCTCTTCTGGTGACTTGCAGCTTTGAATTCTCTATTTCGTTGGGATTGAGAATTTTCGCGATAATTAATGACCCGTGTTTCATTCATACATATATTGAATTTGTTCAGCGATTCTCCGGGTTTGCATTGTAGTGTCCATTGTCCTGTCTATTTCTATAAGCGGCATTCCTTCCTGCCTCCGTTCTCGTGCCCGAGTTTCCAAATTATTGTGGCGTTCATTAGCCAAACGTTGTGAATTCCTTTCTCGAATTGTGACAGAATCTTCTTGGTAGTGGCGCTGACTGCGATTTACTGACTCTCGCCAACGTTGCTCGGCTGATTGTTTTGATAGGCGCGGCATTTTGTTTAATTTAGTATTACAATGAAGTTAAATTGCTTAAAAAGCTGTAAAAGATAATATATCATTCTGAAAACAAGATAATATGGTTTAAAAAAGCAATGGAAACAAAATTAATTAAAAACAATGAATTAACGCTGAAATAAAAGGTTATATTTAGTTATATGTAGATGGGGGAAAAAGCGAAAAACACTTGTATTTGAAAAAAAAAATTAAATACAGTAGTCTTAAAAAAGAGTCGTATTAGAAAAACCAAGTACAGAAGTTTTGAAAAAGACTAGTATTTAAGAAATAAAGCACAAAAGTCTTGAACAAAACTATTTACTGAATAAATTTTTGAAAAAACTTACGAAATTTTCCAGTGTTGGCAGCGTCAAAAGGGCAACAGCACACGTTTCACAACACTTTCAAAATTTTAAATTGCAAACTTTAAGAAATAGCGCCAAAATTTCGAAAGCAGAAAATTTATTTAGGTAGTACCGGTCGAAGAACCGATTAAGACTGAATTGACATTTAGTTGGCAGCACCACGAAGTTTTATGTTCCGATTGCCATTTATACAAATTGTGGCACTATCTTTATCTTTGTCGCTCTTACAGTTTATTAGGAAGAGCTGACTAGAATCTAAGTTAGCAATTTAAATAAATATTTCGAAGTACAAATGGACTTATATATATTATATGATCTTATATGTAGAAATATGGACATATGTGGATGTATATCCATACATTTTGCTTATTCTTTGACTTTTGATGTTTTTGTGCAAGTCCAAATCCCATTTTCGTTTTTACCACGAAGCGTTACCCCTGTCCCCCTCTCAACCGTACATACATATGTATGTCCAACAATTGTTTGCAAATATTAAACTTCAAAGTAATTATTTATTAGGAAAGGCCCTTGTTTTCATGTTCAATACTGATCCGTCACTGCTATCGATATTAAGGAAAGCATTGAGTATTCGATGTTTTAAATCCTTGAACATTTTCCAAAATTTTTATTTTATTAGCAGGGTATATCGAAACAGCTTTTATATTGTCATTTGCAATCTACCCGTTGTCGCATATCTGTTAGCTCATAAAATTTAAATAGATCCCAAAGCGGAGTTCCAGTAATGACACTATAATTATCTCTCGGATTGGCACAGAATATCCATCTATCACCAACTAGAGGAAGCTGTTTTAAGTCTCCAAAAGCAATTATTGAAATTCCGCCGAAATATTCACTCGTTCGAAAAATCTGCTTTATCAGACTATTCAAATATGATAGCATTTTAGCACCAACCATTGAAATCTCATCAATAATGATTAGCTTTAGATCAACAAGCTTCGAGTGCATCGTGTTGAAAACATCATTATTTAATGGTCTCAGTCCATTTGAAGACAGATTTAGAGGTAATGAGAAAAGTGAGTGCAACGTGAGACCTCCAATTCCAAACGAGGCTTTTCCTGTTGGTGCGGAAAGCAATACTTTGGCCACTTCTGGGTTGCTTCCCGCAATGTTGGCAAATCTCAACATAAGAGACTGATAAATAGTAGTAATTAGTCTACTCATCCCCACTCCTGCGCCACCACCGACATATTCATAAAATATTGTAAGATCACAGCGACGTGACCTTGATATTTTGTCCAGCTCTAGGTAATCGATTATTAGTTGTCACCAATTATCAGTGTCCCTCTCCTCTCTGAGAGAGCGAGAAAGAGACTGTTCTTAGAAATAAGCTTGTAAGTCACTTCTTAAAACAAATCCCGACAGTGATCATCAATCGTCTTGCAAAATATTTAAATCTAAACTTGCCTGCCGGACTAAGTCTAATACCTGCCGTTTAATTATAAGCAACCTATTAGCAATTAAATTCACTGAAACATTCTCGGCTCTTTGCATTCATTTAAATATTCTTAGCTTTTACAATATTTTATTAGCATTCATGCTATGCATTACATGGGCATAATATTCTCTTTGTTTACTATTTAGCGAGCTTACCAATTCATCTAAATTATTTTCAGAAATCAATGGGGACAATTTAATAATTCGAAGTCCATTCTCATCAGAGTTGTGATCGCTCTGGCAACCTCAGGAATCGTAAATCGTCTAAACACTTCATCCAAAATTTGTGAGGCAGAAATCTCTTTGGTTTTCATTATCCAGACTTTTCATTTCCAGCAAAATTTGATCGAACAGCTCCTCATTAATCGCATCATATTTTTTCCTGTTAGAATTAAAGAACATTTTATGATAGTTGTATGTGGCTTCATTCTCTTTATTAATTATATCGCACTCTTCATTGCGCAAGGGAAAAAATAGCGTAACAAGTTCAATTCCCAGGTGCGTAAGAAAATTATCAAAATTATTCAAATGCAGTTCTTCAGCATTCGAAATATTTATTATTTTATTCAACAGTTCCGTAATGCGTTTCCAAGTATCTTTATAAATTTGATTGGCACTTTCTTCTTCATCAAACGGACACAAAATTTTGGTTTCGGGCATTGGAGGGTAGGGAATATTAAACCGACATTTGCTTTCTCTGTGAATTTCTTTTTTAACAAGTGGCACTATGTTTGTGGTATTGATATTTTAGAACATCTTTTAATTCTTCATTGTCTTTCTAATATCCAACAGAGGAAATTTTAAAGAAATTCGATATATGTATATCCACACGTTTTGTATTGTGCTTAAAAAATGTTCCTCCACAGCTGGTACATAACTTAGTTTATCGTGCCATACTCATTCGCTGCTGCATAGCCAACTCTCTTTGTTGCTGCGTCTCTTCTGGTGACTTGCAGCTTTGAATTCTCTATTTCGTTGGGATTGAGAATTTTCGCGATAATTAATGACCCGTGTTTCATTCATACATATATTGAATTTGTTCAGCGATTCTCCGGGTTTGCATTGTAGTGTCCATTGTCCTGTCTATTTCTATAAGCGGCATTCCTTCCTGCCTCCGTTCTCGTGCCCGAGTTTCCAAATTATTGTGGCGTTCATTAGCCAAACGTTGTGAATTCCTTTCTCGAATTGTGACAGAATCTTCTTGGTAGTGGCGCTGACTGCGATTTACTGACTCTCGCCAACGTTGCTCGGCTGATTGTTTTGATAGGCGCGGCATTTTGTTTAATTTAGTATTACAATGAAGTTAAATTGCTTAAAAAGCTGTAAAAGATAATATATTATTCTGAAAACAAGATAATATGGTTTAAAAAAGCAAGGGAAACAAAATTAATTAAAAACAATGAATTAACGCTGAAATAAAAGGTTATATTTAGTTATATGTAGATGGGGGAAAAAGCGAAAAACACTTGTATTTGAAAAAAAAAACTAAATACAGTAGTCTTAAAAAAGACTCGTATTAGAAAAACCAAGTACAGAAGTTTTGAAAAAGACTAGAATTTAAGAAATAAAGCACAAAAGCCTTGAACAAAACTATTTACTGAATAAATTTTTGAAAAAACTTACGAAATTTTCCAGTGTTGGCAGCGTCAAAAGGGCAATAGCACACGTTTCACAACACTTTCAAAATTTTAAATTGCAAACTTTAAGAAATAGCGCCAAAATTTCGAAAGCAGAAAATTTATTTAGGTAGTACCGGTCGAAGAACCGATTAAGACTGAATTGACATTTAGTTGGCAGCACCACGAAGTTTTATGTTCCGATTGCCATTTATACAAATTGTGGCACTATCTTTATCTTTGTCGCTCTTACAGTTTATTAGGAAGAGCTGACTAGAATCTAAGTTAGCAATTTAAATAAATATTTCGAAGTACAAATGGACTTATATATATTATATGATCTTATATGTAGAAATATGGACATATGTGGATGTATATCCATACATTTTGCTTATTCTTTGACTTTTGATGTTTTTGTGCAAGTCCAAATCCCATTTTCGTTTTTACCACGAAGCGTTACCCCTGTCCCCCTCTCAACCGTACATACATATGTATGTCCAACAATTGTTTGCAAATATTAAACTTCAAAGTAATTATTTATTAGGAAAGGCCCTTGTTTTCATGTTCAATACTGATCCGTCACTGCTATCGATATTAAGGAAAGCATTGAGTATTCGATGTTTTAAATCCTTGAACATTTTCCAAAATTTTTATTTTATTAGCAGGGTATATCGAAACAGCTTTTATATTGTCATTTGCAATCTACCCGTTGTCGCATATCTGTTAGCTCATAAAATTTAAATAGATCCCAAAGCGGAGTTCCAGTAATGACACTATAATTATCTCTCGGATTGGCACAGAATATCCATCTATCACCAACTAGAGGAAGCTGTTTTAAGTCTCCAAAAGCAATTATTGAAATTCCGCCGAAATATTCACTCGTTCGAAAAATCTGCTTTATCAGACTATTCAAATATGATAGCATTTTAGCACCAACCATTGAAATCTCATCAATAATGATTAGCTTTAGATCAACAAGCTTCGAGTGCATCGTGTTGAAAACATCATTATTTAATGGTCTCAGTCCATTTGAAGACAGATTTAGAGGTAATGAGAAAAGTGAGTGCAACGTGAGACCTCCAATTCCAAACGAGGCTTTTCCTGTTGGTGCGGAAAGCAATACTTTGGCCACTTCTGGGTTGCTTCCCGCAATGTTGGCAAATCTCAACATAAGAGACTGATAAATAGTAGTAATTAGTCTACTCATCCCCACTCCTGCGCCACCACCGACATATTCATAAAATATTGTAAGATCACAGCGACGTGACCTTGATATTTTGTCCAGCTCTAGGTAATCGATTATTAGTTGTCACCAATTACCAGTGTCCCTCTCCTCTCTGAGAGAGCGAGAAAGAGACTGTTCTTAGAAATAAGCTTGTAAGTCACTTCTTAAAACAAATCCCGACAGTGAACATCAATCGTCTTGCAAAATATTTAAATCTAAACTTGCCTGCCGTACTAAGTCTAATACCTGCCGTTTAATTATAAGCAACCTATTAGCAATTAAATTCACTGAAACATTCTCGGCTCTTTGCATTCATTTAAATATTCTTAGCTTTTACAATATTTTATTAGCATTCATGCTATGCATTACATGGGCATAATATTCTCTTTGTTTACTATTTAGCGAGCTTACCAATTCATCTAAATTATTTTCAGAAATCAATGGGGACAATTTAATAATTCGAAGTCCATTCTCATCAGAGTTGTGATCGCTCTGGCAACCTCAGGAATCGTAAATCGTCTAAACACTTCATCCAAAATTTGTGAGGCAGAAATCTCTTTGTTTTCATTATCCAGACTTTTCATTTCCAGCAAAATTTGATCGAACAGCTCCTCATTAATCGCATCATATTTTTTCCTGTTAGAATTAAAGAACATTTTATGATAGTTGTATGTGGCTTCATTCTCTTTATTAATTATATCGCACTCTTCATTGCGCAAGGAAAAAATAGCGTAACAAGTTCAATTCCCAGGTGCGTAAGAAAATTATCAAAATTATTCAAATGCAGTTCTTCAGCATTCGAAATATTTATTATTTTATTCAACAGTTCCGTAATGCGTTTCCAAGTATCTTTATAAATTTGATTGGCACTTTCTTCTTCATCAAACGGACACAAAATTTTGGTTTCGGGCATTGGAGGGTAGGGAATATTAAACCGACATTTGCTTTCTCTGTGAATTTCTTTTTTAACAAGTGGCACTATGTTTGTGGTATTGATATTTTAGAACATCTTTTAATTCTTCATTGTCTTTCTAATATCCAACAGAGGAAATTTTAAAGAAATTCGTTATATGTATATCCACACGTTTTGTATTGTGCTTAAAAAATGTTCCTCCACAGCTGGTACATAACTTAGTTTATCGTGCCATACTCATTCGCTGCTGCATAGCCAACTCTCTTTGTTGCTGCGTCTCTTCTGGTGACTTGCAGCTTTGAATTCTCTATTTCGTTGGGATTGAGAATTGGCTTCACGATTTTAACTATCATGACCCGTGTTTCATTCATACATATATTGAATTTGTTCAGCGATTCTCCGGGTTTGCATTGTAGTGTCCATTGTCCTGTCTATTTCTATAAGCGGCATTCCTTCCTGCCTCCGTTCTCGTGCCCGAGTTTCCAAATTATTGTGGCGTTCATTAGCCAAACGTTGTGAATTCCTTTCTCGAATTGTGACAGAATCTTCTTGGTAGTGGCGCTGACTGCGATTTACTGACTCTCGCCAACGTTGCTCGGCTGATTGTTTTGATAGGCGCGGCATTTTGTTTAATTTAGTATTACAATGAAGTTAAATTGCTTAAAAAGCTGTAAAAGATAATATATTATTCTGAAAACAAGATAATATGGTTTAAAAAAGCAATGGAAACTAAATTAATTAAAAACAATGAATTAACGCTGAAATAAAAGGTTATATTTAGTTATATGTAGATGGGGGAAAAAGCGAAAAACACTTGTATTTGAAAAAAAAAATTAAATAAAGTAGTCTTAAAAAAGACTCGTATTAGAAAAACCAAGTACAGAAGTTTTGAAAAAGACTAGTATTTAAGAAATAAAGCACAAAAGTCTTGAACAAAACTATTTACTGAATAAATTTTTGAAAAAACTTACGAAATTTTCCAGTGTTGGCAGCGTCAAAAGGGCAACAGCACACGTTTCACAACACTTTCAAAATTTTAAATTGCAAACTTTAAGAAATAGCGTCAAAATTTCGAAAGCAGAAAATTTATTTAGGTAGTACCGGTCGAAGAACCGATTAAGACTGAATTGACATTTAGTTGGCAGCACCACGAAGTTTAATGTTCCGATTGCCATTTATACAAATTGTGGCACTATCTTTATCTTTGTCGCTCTTACAGTTTATTAGGAAGAGCTGACTAGAATCTAAGTTAGCAATTTAAATAAATATTTCGAAGTACAAATGGACTTATATATATTATATGATCTTATATGTAGAAATATGGACATATGTGGATGTATATCCATACATTTTGCTTATTCTTTGACTTTTGATGTTTTTGTGCAAGTCCAAATCCCATTTTCGTTTTTACCACGAAGCGTTACCCCTGTCCCCCTCTCAACCGTACATACATATGTATGTCCAACAATTGTTTGCAAATATTAAACTTCAAAGTAATTATTTATTAGGAAAGGCCCTTGTTTTCATGTTCAATACTGATCCGTCACTGCTATCGATATTAAGGAAAGCATTGAGTATTCGATGTTTTAAATCCTTGAACATTTTACAAAATTTTTATTTTATTAGCAGGGTATATCGAAACAGCTTTTATATTGTCATTTGCAATCTACCCGTTGTCGCATATCTGTTAGCTCATAAAATTTAAATAGATCCCAAAGCGGAGTTCCAGTAATGACACTATAATTATCTCTCGGATTGGCACAGAATATCGATCTATCACCAACTAGAGGAAGCTGTTTTAAGTCTCCAAAAGCAATTATTGAAATTCCGCCGAAATATTCACTCGTTCGAAAAATCTGCTTTATCAGACTATTCAAATATGATAGCATTTTAGCACCAACCATTGAAATCTCATCAATAATGATTAGCTTTAGATCAACAAGCTTCGAGTGCATCGTGTTGAAAACATCATTATTTAATGGTCTCAGTCCATTTGAAGACAGATTTAGAGGTAATGAGAAAAGTGAGTGCAACGTGAGACCTCCAATTCCAAACGAGGCTTTTCCTGTTGGTGCGGAAAGCAATACTTTGGCCACTTCTGGGTTGCTTCCCGCAATGTTGGCAAATCTCAACATAAGAGACTGATAAATAGTAGTAATTAGTCTACACATCCCCACTCCTGCGCCACCACCGACATATTCATAAAATATTGTAAGATCACAGCGACGTGACCTTGATATTTTGTCCAGCTCTAGGTAATCGATTATTAGTTGTCACCAATTACCAGTGTCCCTCTCCTCTCTGAGAGAGCGAGAAAGAGACTGTTCTTAGAAATAAGCTTGTAAGTCACTTCTTAAAACAAATCCGGACAGTGAACATCAATCGTCTTGCAAAATATTTAAATCTAAACTTGCCTGCCGTACTAAGTCTAATACCTGCCGTTTAATTATAAGCAACCTATTAGCAATTAAATTCACTGGAACATTCTCGGCTCTTTGCATTCATTTAAATATTCTTAGCTTTTACAATATTTTATTAGCATTCATGCTATGCATTACATGGGCATAATATTCTCTTTGTTTACTATTTAGTGAGCTTACCAATTCATCTAAATTATTTTCAGAAATCAATGGGGACAATTTAATAATTCGAAGTCCATTCTCATCAGAGTTGTGATCGCTCTGGCAACCTCAGGAATCGTAAATCGTCTAAACACTTCATCCAAAATTTGTGAGGCAGAAATCTCTTGGTTTTCATTATCCAGACTTTTCATTTCCAGCAAAATTTGATCGAACAGCTCCTCATTAATCGCATCATATTTTTTCCTGTTAGAATTAAAGAACATTTTATGATAGTTGTATGTGGCTTCATTCTCTTTATTAATTATATCGCACTCTTCATTGCGCAAGGGAAAAAATAGCGTAACAAGTTCAATTCCCAGGTGCGTAAGAAAATTATCAAAATTATTCAAATGCAGTTCTTCAGCATTCGAAATATTTATTATTTTATTCAACAGTTCCGTAATGCGTTTCCAAGTATCTTTATAAATTTGATTGGCACTTTCTTCTTCATCAAACGGACACAAAATTTTGGTTTCGGGCATTGGAGGGTAGGGAATATTAAACCGACATTTGCTTTCTCTGTGAATTTCTTTTTTAACAAGTGGCACTATGTTTGTGGTATTGATATTTTAGAACATCTTTTAATTCTTCATTGTCTTTCTAATATCCAACAGAGGAAATTTTAAAGAAATTCGTTATATGTATATCCACACGTTTTGTATTGTGCTTAAAAAATGTTCCTCCACAGCTGGTACATAACTTAGTTTATCGTGCCATACTCATTCGCTGCTGCATAGCCAACTCTCTTTGTTGCTGCGTCTCTTCTGGTGACTTGCAGCTTTGACTTCTCTATTTCGTTGGGATTGCCGTTGCGACTCGGCTTCACGATTTTGAGAATTTTCGCGATAATTAATGACCCGTGTTTCATTCATACATATATTGAATTTGTTCAGCGATTCTCCGGGTTTGCATTGTAGTGTCCATTGTCCTGTCTATTTCTATAAGCGGCATTCCTTCCTGCCTCCGTTCTCGTGCCCGAGTTTCCAAATTATTGTGGCGTTCATTAGCCAAACGTTGTGAATTCCTTTCTCGAATTGTGACAGAATCTTCTTGGTAGTGGCGCTGACTGCGATTTACTGACTCTCGCCAACGTTGCTCGGCTGATTGTTTTGATAGGCGCGGCATTTTGTTTAATTTAGTATTACAATGAAGTTAAATTGCTTAAAAAGCTGTAAAAGATAATATATTATTCTGAAAACAAGATAATATGGTTTAAAAAAGCAATGGAAACAAAATAATTAAAAATGAAGTAAGCAAGTCGTCCATGCCGACTTGGAGTATGCCCTGCACCAGAAAAGGATATTTCATTTAAACAGACTCCTATGCAATCCTCATTAATTGAATAAAATTTTTCATAAAATTCTCTTAACAAACCGCAACACAAAATGCATGCTTTCTCGCTCATTCACATCAGTGAACGAAACTAATGCGTCATTCGGTACAAAGCAACATGCGCATGCTATCTCGCTCACACATTTCAGTTGCTGCTGCCCATAGAATTTCAGTACAAAACATATATACGTATATCTCCCACATTTATTTCGGTCAAATTCGGTCAGATGGTACATATTGGCTATATAATTGAGTCTACCAAAAATAATTACTGTAGCTCTAATAGTACTCTAGTTATAGTTTTTTCTAATTTGCGGGGGCGGAAGTGGGCGTGGCAAAAATTTGAAACAAACTTGATCTGCGTATACACTAGACGGATGTTGACACCAAGTTTGGTTACTCTAGCTCTTATAGTCTCTGAGATCTCGATGTTCATACGGACGGACAGACGGACAGACGGACATGGTCATATCGACTCGGCTGTTGATGCTGATCAAGAATATATATACTTTATAGGGTCGGAAAATTTTCCTTCTGCCTGTTACATACATTTTAGCGACTTTAATATACCCTTGTACCCTATGGGTACAGGGCATAACAATGAATTAACGCTGAAATAAAATGTTATATTTAGTTATATGTAGATGGGGGAAAAAGCGAAAAACACTTGTATTTGAAAAAAAAAATTAAATACAAGTACAGAAGTTTTGAAAAAAACTAGTATTTAAGAAATAAAGCACAAAAGTCTTGAACAAAACTATTTACTGAATAAATTTTTGAAAAAACTTACGACATTTTCCAGTGTTGGCAGCGTCAAAACGGCAACAGCACACGTTTCACAACACTTTCAAAATTTCAAATTGCAAACTTTAAGAAATAGCGCCAAAATTTCGAAAGCAGAAAATTTATTTAGGTAGTACCGGTCTGTTAGAATTATAGAGAACTTAGAGATGACCCACTCCAATAATTCTAGAACAAAGTTTCGCAGTAGAGTATATATATTTATTAAGACGATTATATGGCGAACCGAATGGTACGATGAAAGATGAACAACTTCAAAAAACTGAAAACTAGTGTGGCCAGACTACAAGTACATATTGTTGCCAAATTAAAAGATAAGATAATATTCCCAAATTATCAACCCTCCTTCTCAACAAATTACTTGTATGCTTAAGTACTAATGACAATTCAATTCAGTGATACATTTCATATGTTTACATTTTTGCAAATTCTTACTCAATACATCAGAGATCGTATCGTTACTACAAATATACTGAACATCTAGTTCTTTTTTTTTAAAAAGCTCTCTGATATGATGATACTTTATATAAATGTGTTAGCTTCTATTATGCAGAGTTGGGTTTTTAGTTAAACATTGGGCACTTTGATTATCGCAATATAATAAAACAGTTTGAACATCGTTAAACCCTATCTCGTTCAAAAAAGTCTTCAGGTACAACGCAATATACTCCGCTTCAGTACTACTTAAAGCCACCAGACTTTGCTTTTTGGACTCCCATGATATTGCGCTGCCAGCATACATAAAAACATATCCAGTATATGATTTTCGGTCTATGGAGCCGATTGCCCAATCAGCATCCACGTACCCGTTGATTTGGGTCCCAGTCATCTCGTAGTGAAGCTTCATGCCAGCTGTGCCCTTTAAGTAGCGCAGCACTCTTTTTGCCGCCACTTCGTGTTCTTTATGGGGTCTCATATTCATCTGCGCTAATTTTACAACGGAATGTAAAATATCTGGCCTGGTTGTTACTGCCAAATACATCAATGACCCCACAAGCGACTGATATTTCTTCTTATCAGTAGGAATGCAAGAAGCGTCTTCACATTTGACTTGATATCCGGCTTCCAGAGGGGTAGACATCGCCTTGCAATCAGACATGCGTAACATTTCTTCAATGTATTGTTGATGTCCAATAGCAATTATTCCAAATTTCAATTTCAAAACTCTTTCGGGATAGGCTTCGTTAACAAATCGACTAGGCTGCTTCATATAAACTTCCTCTGACAAGTCACTATTTAGATATGCCGACGATACGTCTAGCTGATGGAGATAAAGTTTATACTCTACTGCTAGAGCTAATATCAATCTTATTGATGAGTATCTTACTACTGGCGAAAACAGTTTCAAAGTAATCAATACCATACTGTTGCGCACAACCCTTAGCGACTAATCTGGACTTAAACTTTTCGACAAAACCATTTTTATCTGCTTTAATCGCAAAAACCCACTTACAGCCAATAGCTTTCTTACCCTCGGGTAATTCTACCAGTTCCCAAGTATTGTTTGCCTTCAGTGCATCTATCTCCTTCTGCATTGATGCTATCCATTCACTGCCCATTTCGCCATTAATGGCATCATTAACTCCTAATGGAACTTTTACCTTTTCTGCTTTTAGCATATTTACCATATTATACTGCTTTCGAGGTCTACCTGGTTTACCCGTTCTTATAACTTTCGGACGCCCTGGACCTCGACTTCTACCAATTTCAGCTTCTGGGTCCTCTTCAGACTCTTCGTTGATTTCGTCTTCGCCTCGCATCGTTATCTCTCTCTTGGTCATCTGGATTCGGTTCATTTATATTGTTACCCGCCTCGTCACACTCTTCAGAACCGATCGGCAAATAGTGTTCAAACAGTTCCATGTCTCCCTCTTCACTGCTAGATCCAGTCATATCATTCTCCAAGAAGATTACATCTCTGCTCTCAATCAGCTTTTTTTCTTCGGACTATATAAACGATAAGCTTTCGCTGTCAAGGAATACCCAATCATTAAATATTCCTCCCCTTTGGCAGCGAACTTCTTATTGTGAGTCTTCTTCAGAGCGATAGCCTTAGCTCCAAAGATTCTGAGATGATAAACTTTTGGTCTTCTACCAAACCAAGCTTCATAAGGCGTCATGTTTACCAAGGAATGCATCTCGGACCTGTTGCGTAAATACGCCGCTGTTTTTACCGCTTCAGCCCACAGTATCTTATTGACTCCAGAATGTACCAACATGCTTCTGGCCATTTCAACCAATGTTCGGTTCATGCGCTCAGCTACCCCGTTCTGCTGTGGGGTATATGGCACTGTTAATTGTCTTTTAATGCCATTTTGCTTTAAAAAATTTTCGAAGTTACGACTTAAATATTCGCGCCCGTTATCACTACGAATTTCTTTTAACTTTTGGCCGGTTTGCCTTTCCGCGAATCTAACAAGGTCTTTAAAGCAATCTAACAAATCGTGAACAATCATCAATGTCACAAAATATCGCGCACCACCGGCCGATATTGTTTCCAAAGGACCGCATATATCCGTATGCACTAAGCCTAACAACACATTCGATCTATTTTCCGATACTTTGGGAAATTTCTTTACAGATATTTTACTTTTCGCACACGTAGTACAGGCTTCATTATTTCCTGTTAGATTACTTTCTTTGATCTTTAGGCCATACACCATTTCATTTTTCGACATTTTTTGCATACTTGCAAAGTTCAAATGGCCAAATCGGCTGTGCCATTTCAAAACATCACTATTATACACACCGAAGTACAGACTTTCTTTCACTTTGAGTTCAATAATAAACAAGCCATTGCACTCTTTAGCTCTTAATATCTCAATCTTTTGTTTGTCTTTTATTATTGCCCAACCACTTTTAAATGTCACTTCAAAGCCTTTCTCAGTTGCTTTTGACACAGAGATGAAATTTGTCTGCAATTCTTTCACGTACAAAACGTTCAATAGGTCAATACTGAATCTTCCTATGTTGATACACACTGTACCAATACCTTCTGAATGCAACGAGTTCTCTCCCGCGAGTAGAACTCGCGCGAGTAGAACTAGATTCTTTAAAATCTGTAAACAAATTTCTATCACTGCACATGTGAACAGTCGCGCCACTGTCCACACACCAAGTTGATTCTCTAAACTTTTGTTTGCACTGTACATTGGACAAAATCGCAAAATTTCGTTTTCCTTTGTCCTTTTTTTCGCAATCAGCAATAAAGTGGCCTAACTGTCCACACTTAAAACATTTTTGATTTCTCTTTGCATCTTTCTTCACGTATGCCTTCTTTTGCTCTTTTCTATTCGTTTTCGACACATGCACATGGTTTGCACCGTTTTCGCTTTCATCGAAATTCATTCGCTGTCTCTCTCCTTCACCAAGAAGTTTGATTTTCAAATCAGAGAGAGATGGCAATACTTCTCGCGTTTCTATCGCGGCGACGAAGTTTTCGTACGAACTATTCAACCCCGACAGCAACACAATTGTAAGTATATCTTCAGAAATTTGCATGTCTATCTCGATTAACTTCTCCGTTAAGTCTGAGAATTCTTTTATGTACTCTTGTATATCGACACATTCTGATGCCCGTAACCGAAGTAACTGTTTAAACAAGCTAATTTTTCTTGTCGGCCCACGTGGCTGATATATACTAGCTAGCTTGTTCCAAGCTTCTCTACCAGAAACACAATTCTTGATAAAACTAATTTGCGACGGTTGCACACCAAGTAAAATGCTCGCTAATGCTTTTTCATCTAGCGCATCAAAATTTCTCTTTTGTTCTTCAGTGTCACTTTCACTTTTCACGATTCTTCCACACACAATTGGCCACAATTCGCTTTGCACCAATATGCTTTTCATTTGTACCGACCATATTCCATAGTTTTCACTGTCCAACTTTTTGATGGCAGAATAACCTTGAACACTCATTGTCACTTTAATTTGTTGCCCGATCACACACAGTAATCCAAATTAAATCCAAATATTTATATTACTCTTTACCATGTTCTGGGCCCATAACCTGTTAGAATTATAGAGAACTTAGATATGACCCACTCCAATAATTCTAGAACAAAGTTTCGCAGTAGAGTATATATATATATTTATTAAAACGATTATATGGCGAACCGAATGGTACGATGAAAGATGAACAACTTCAAAAAACTGAAAACTAGTGTGGCCAGACTACAAGTACATATTATTGCCAAATTAAAAGATAAGATAATATTCCCAACTTATCAACACGGTCGAAGAATCGATAAAGACTGAATTGACATTTAGTTGGCAGCACCACGAAGGCTATGGAGTTTTATGTTCTGATTGCCATTTATACAAATTGTGGCACTATCTTTATCTTTGTCGCTCTTACAGTTTATTAGCAAAAGCTGACTAGAATCTAAGTTAGCAATTTTAATAAATATTTTGAAGTACAAATGGACTTATATATATTATATGATCTTATATGTAGAAATATGGACAAATGTGGATATACATATGTATGTATATCCATACATTTTGCTTATTCTTTGACTTTTGATGTTTTTGTGCAAGTCCAAATCCCATTTTCGTTTTTACCACGAAGCGTTACCCCTGACCCCCTCTCAACCGTACATACATATGTATGTCAAACAATTGTTTGAAAATATTAAACTTCAAAGTAATTATTTATTAGGAAAGGCCCTTGTTTTCATGTTCAATACTGATCCGTCACTGCTATCGATATTAAGGAAAGCATTGAGTATTCGATGTTTTAAATCCTTGAACATTTTCCAAAATTTTTATTTTATTAGCAGGGTATATCGAAACAGCTTTTATATTGTCATTTGCAATCTACCCGTTGTCGCATATCTGTTAGCTCATAAAATTTAAATAGATCCCAAAGCGGAGTTCCAGTAATGACACTATAATTATCTCTCGGATTATCCATCTATCACCAACTAGAGGAAGCTGTTTTAAGTCTCCAAAAGCAATTATTGAAATTCCGCCGAAATATTCACTCGTTCGAAAAATCTGCTTTATCAGACTATTCAAATATGATAGCATTTTAGTACCAACCATTGAAATCTCATCAATAATGATTAGCTTTAGATCAACAAGCTTCGAGTGCATCGTGTTGAAAACATCATTATTTAATGGTCTCAGTCCATTTGAAGACAGATTTAGAGGTAATGAGAAAAGTGAGAGCAACGTGAGACCTCCAATTCCAAACGAGGCTTTTCCTGTTGGTGCGGAAAGCAATACTTTGGCCACTTCTGGGTTGCTTCCCGCAATGTTGGCAAATCTCAACATAAGAGACTGATAAATAGTAGTAATTAGTCTACTCATCCCCACTCCTGCACCACCACCGACATATTCATAAAATATTGTAAGATCACAGAGACGTGACCTTGATATTTTGTCCAGCTCTAGGTAATCGATTATTAGTTGTCACCAACTATCAGTGTCCCTCTCCTCTCTGAGAGAGCGAGAAAGAGACTGTTCTTAGAAATAAGCTTGTAAGTCACTTCTTAAAACAAATCCCGACAGTGAACATCAATCGTCTTGCAAAATATTGAAATCTAAACTTGCCTGCCATACTAAGTCTAATACCTGCCGTTTAATTATAAGCAACCTATTAGCAATTAAATTCACTGAAACATTCTCGGCTCTTTGCATTCATTTTAGCTCTATTATGAATTTTAAGAATATTTTCGTCCTGTTCTGTTTCGTTAGTAGATAGAGAATGTCTGTTCTGAACCAGGAAATGACGTCACTGATAAGGTTGTGACCGGAAGTGTGTAGACCGCAATATGGTCTGGACCAGAAAATGACGTCATAGATAAGGTTTTGACCGGAAGTGCGTTGAGCTTAATTTGGTCTGGACCAGGAAATGACGTCATAGATAAGGTTGTGGGCGGAAGTATGTACACCGCAATATGGTCTGGACCAGGAAATGACGTCAGAGATAAGGTTGTGGGGGCGGAAGTGTGTTGAGCGAATTTTGCAGCGATATGGTGCGTGTGCGAGTTCAAGGTCAAGGTTCTTGTGCGTGTGTGTTAAAAATGCTTGACCTTAAAAAAAAAAATGAAATCACTTGTTTTTAATTTTAAATATTTTTATTTATTTAGCGTTTAACTATTTCATATATATATATATATATACATATATATATACATACACGTTTTTGCGATAATGTGTAATGCTTGTGTGAAAAAATGTTGACCTTGGAAAGAAATCGCTTGCTTTATTTTGAAATATTTTTATTTATTTTTGGTTTTAAATATATATATATATATGTTTACATTACTCTTTTTTTTTTTTTGTGGCGTGGGAAAAAATAGATATATATGTATATGTGATTGTGATAAAGGTTGGCGCGTGTAGTGAGCGCGTGCTGGGAAAAAAGAAATAACAATTGTGTTGTGATAAGGAGTGTGCGCTTTGTGTGAAGAAATAATAGTAAATCTCAAGTTGTTTGTCCTTGGAAAGAAATCACTTGCTTTGTTATACCCTTGCAGAGGGTATAATAAAATTGGTCAGATGTTTGTAACGCATAGAAATAATCGTTTCCGACCCCATAAAGTATATATATTCTTGATCAGCATCGAAAGCCGAGTCGATATGACGGCCGTCTGTCCGTCTGTCTGTTTCTACATACTTAATCGATCTTAAATTTTGAGCTACGTGAATAAAAGTCATATCATTCTGTCCGTTGATGTTTCAAGCAAATCAAGTTTAAAGATTGGTCGGATCGGACAACTATAAGTTATAGAAAAATAGGAAAGATCAGAGGTACCTCGGTCAAAATGTGAGTTGTTCAAAACAGTTCTTGTGAGAAAAACTTTTTTGTTTTTTATGATATCTCAACCAAATACATAGATGACAATTCTACTTTTACACCTTACCAGCAAGTTTGATTCAGATCGGATAATAAACACCGACATAAATCAATAAAATCAATAATCAACCCCCATCAGAAAAAGTATGTTTTTGTGAGAAAAACTTTTTTGTTTCTCAACCAAATTTGGTGATCAGATGAGAATTATACTTTTACATCATATCAGTAAGTTTGATTCAGATCGGATAATAAACACCGACATAAATCAATAAAATCAATGAATCAACCCCCATCAGCATCAGTATGTATTCATATGCAGCCAATTAAATACGTTTATATTTGCTTTTATATATGCGTACACAAACAACATACATGGAAACATACAAACATACATACATACATATATGCGAACACGTGCTTGAAAAAACTACAAGCTGAGTGCGAAACAGAAAGAGACAAAAAACTATTTGTATTGTGTTGTTGTTTTCTAAAATTCGTCAGAAACTTTAGAGAACAAGAAGCTGGACGCTTGCAATGTATACCGAAATAGGAAGATCCTGAATTATAAGTTTGGTACCGCAATAGGTAGAGATCGATTCTAGAAATGACGTGAGCGGAGGTTCAAATCCGGCCGTTGGCAAACTCGAATTTTTTTCTTACTGTTTGTTTCTTTGGTTCAAATTTTTTTTAAATTTTATATTTCCAATTTTTAAAATATCTTGAATCCGATATGACGGAAAAAGTAATCAATTAATCTGCAAAGGGTATACAAACTTCGGCACGGCCGAAGTTAGCTTCTTTGATATTTTTTAAATATTTTTTATTTTTATTTTTTGGTTTAACCATTTCATATATATATATATATATATATATATATATATATATATATATATATATATATACATATGTGTTTACATTACTCATTTTTTTCGGCGTGGAAAAAAAAATGGTGTTTATTCTTGGAAAGTGACCCTAATCAGGGCGCTGGGTGCTGGGGAAAAAAGAAAAATTTCTAGTGGTTTCAGGAATCGCATTGTTACATATCGCTATGAGAGTGATAATAATGCTAACACCAGTGGAGGAGGTCTGCAAATGCCTGAAGACTTTCTCTCGGAAGCAGGAGGTTCTTTGCTTCCAATATTGGAAAGATGGCTTAGCATTAATATGGCATGTAAACCAATGATTTTGCTATCACTTGAAAGTGATTTGGAAGAAACATTTTTAAGTCAGGCTATGGAGATAAGTACTAAAATGGGTGAGTTTCAAGAGCGTGATAGTGGATGGACGCTAGTAAAAATACTTTATGTTGAAATGAATCTCAATAAGTATGAACCTCTAAGAAATTCAACGTATATCAAACTGCCGAAAGCGATTGCAATGAAAAAAGCTATAGTGAATGTTCAAAATACGTATGATTTTTGCTTTAAATGGGCTTTAATATCAGCACTGAAGCCTAACGCTAGCCATCGGAATAGAACATCAGCATATAAAATAGCTGATATAAGAAGCTCAATAATCCGATAATAGATAATTCACAACAGCTTAATTTCACCAATTTGCAATTTCCACTTAAATTGAGGGACATTAAGAAATTTGAGGAGCAAAATAATATTAGTGTCACCGTTTTTGGTCATGATGAGGAGGGTAAAAACATAATTGGGCCACTATACATAACTTCAAAGAAGCAGCTTATACACGTAAATCTACTGCTTATTGATGGAGAACATAACTCTCACTATACTTGGATTAGGAGTTTATCAAGGTATGTTTTTACATTTTGCATAGATGAAAACAAAAATAATAATATACTCTATAACTTGCATCAATAGACTTGTACGCAAACAGCTGACTACTAATACAGGGAAGTTATGCTTTTGCGATCTGTGTCTTAACTATACAAAGAATGCTGCTACACACTCTAAGGACTGCAGAAAAATGGTTTCGATACTGCCAAATGAATCACGGAAGCATATACAGTTTTCTAACTTCAATAATAAAATGCAAGTACCGTTTGCTGTTTTTGCAGATTTCGAATGTATACTAAAACTTGTCAATCAAAATGTTAGTGATAATGTAGTTAATATTCAAGAGCATATTCCAGTGGCATATAGCTATTACATTAAATGCTCTTATAACTCTAATTTCGATAAATTTTCATTACATACAGATGAAAATGTAAGTGAAACTTTTATCAAATCCCTAATAGAGGATGTAACTAGGCTATATACTAATCTCTCTGCAAACTTAAAAATATCACTAACTATGTCTGCAGAGGAAGAAAATATATTTAAGAATACAGTTAATTGCCATATATGTAACAAAGTTTTGCTATATGATAGAGTTCGAGATCATTGTCATTTAAGTGGTAAATTTAGAGGAGCATCACACAATGCTTGTAATATTAACTATAAGATCCCCAATTTTATTCCGATTTACTTTTACAATTTCTCACGATATGATTCACATTTGTTTGTACGTGAATTATCTAAAGTTCCAGGAGATATTAAAGTTATCCCCCTTAATAAGGAGATATATATTTCCATATCAAAATTCATTAATGTCGGAGAGAATATTATAGAATTAAGGTTTTTAGACTCTTTTCGTTTTTTACCAGCAAGTTTAGATACCCTTAGCTCAAATTTAGAGAAAAAGGATATGAAAGTCACTTCAAGTTTTTTCCCTGATGATGGCTGGCAGTTAGATCTAATGCGTAGAAAAGGAGTATTTCCATACGAGTACTTAACCTCATTCTCAACACTACATGATAGAACATTACCGACTAGAGATAAGTTTTTCAATAAACTTTCGAATAGTGAATGCTCTGCTGAAGATTATCAGCATGCGCAAAATGTTTGGGATAGTTTTCACTGTCAGACACTTAAGGACTACATGGAGCTTTATTTAAAAACTGATGTTCTCTTATTAGCAGATCTTTTTAAAAATTTTCGTGCAATATGCGGAAAAATTTACTCACTTGATCCTGCACACTATTATACAACACCAGGCTTATCATGGGATGCTATGTTAAAATCAACTGAGATAACCCTAGAGTTATTTACTGATGTTGATATGCAGAGGTTTATACAAAAAGGAATTCGTGGAGGGTTAGTGCAATGTACGCAAAGATACTCCAAAGCTAATCACAAATATATGAAGGATTATAATGATGCAGAATCATCACAATTTTTATTATATTTAGATGCAAATATTTTATATGGTTGGGCTATGTCTCAGTATCTACCATGTAAAGACTTTTGCTGGATGAATGATTTGGAGGTTAGCGCGTTCAATGTTTTAAATATTCCAGAGAATTCTGAAGATGGTTATATTCTTGAGGTGTCTTTAGAATATCGAGCTTCTTTACATGACTCACATAACGATTTACCGTTTTGCCCAAGTAATCAAAAACCTACAAAATTATGTGCAAGTGAAAAGCTAATCGCGAACTTAGAGAACAAGCATAATTATCCCATATATTATAGAAATCTTCAGCAGTGCATACAAAATGGACTAGTTTTAAAAAAAAATTCATAGAATTTTAAAATTTAAACAAGCACATTGGCTTAAGAAATATATTGATATCAATACTCAATATAGAACACAGGCGAAATCTAACTTTGAAAATGATTTTTTTAAGCTATTGAATCATGCGGTATTTGGCAAGACTATGGAAAATGTTGAGAAAAGAAAAAATATTAAGATAGTAACTTCATGGGAAACAAGAAGAAGAGTAAATGATGTGTCATCGATAAACTGATGATTTCCTAGCCCTGTGTCGATCACGAGCCTCGCTACGGCAACCCTATCTATCGACGGCAAGAAGAACGCAAGCGACAACGAACGGTCGCGAATCTGAATTTAATAATAAGTTTAATATAACCAATATATAATTACCCGAACTTAATCTAAAATAAATAATAATAATAATCGTAAAATAAACGAGTTAATTATTCCCGTAAGCCGCACTATCCACGAGCCAAATCGTCCTGACAAATGTTCTAAATCAGTTACCCAATATTAAGTGGGTAACAAATATTCAGAAGTGCGATTAGTGTGCCATATGGAATAACGAGTGTGTAAAAAGACAGACGCGAGTAAAACAAATTTAAAAAAAAAAAAGAGACAACGAAAATGCCGGGTAAACGTTACGTTTCGAAAAAAACATTGCAAAATAAATGCAAAGAAGCTGGATTGTCAACGTCGGGAAATCGAGATCAATTGCAAAGAAAATTAAATATGCAAAACAGTGACGATGACTATGCAAGTGCGGAAAACCAATCCATGCTTAAAAAAATAACCGATCTAGAGAAAACAGTTAGAGAACTTCGGGAGCGTTCTTTCCAGCCGGCTGGACCGAATTGCCAAATAAGTGACATAAAGTCGAAAATTTTGTGGAAGCAAATAAGAATTATAATTATGTATATTCAAACTAGAGTCCCTAAATAGGAAAAATCGATGATCGCTTTTACCAAACATGCAACCCTGTCATTCTGATAAAGCTTCAAAGTCAGGTGATTAATCAGCGGATGCCTGCGACAAAATTGGCGGGAAATTTTTATTCACTTTGAGCACTTGGCAAATTTACACAAAAGAAAAATAAGATACTGTAAAAAATGGATTTTGGAGGCCAAGGTATGTAGAATGGATAAAACAAAACAATTTGGTGTTCAAATTTATTATATTTTATATATGTGTACTGTTTTGTATTGTCCAAAAAGATATAAAACTAAACATATGTGTTCGTCTTCTGTGGAGTAAAAACAAACCTTCTGCGTGTTTCTGCGATATGTAATGTATGTGAAAACAAAGTAGAGAGTGTGTATAAAAAGTTAGTAATAATCTTGTTTGCGGCTTTTTGCGGCTTTGGCGGTATTTTCAACTTGTAGATCACATTGAGTTCTGTCATTCAACGCTGCTGGACGTATGGATGTGGAAAACAATTAAAATATGAATTTTTCTAAAATTGTTAGTAACTAAGACCTGTCTTTAAGTAAGAATTTAATCATAATAAATATTATATTACTATCACTAAAACATAAAAAATATTAAAATTTTTGTACTTTATATATAGTTCTCACATTTTCCTTTGTGATCACGTATACGCATTGTTGCCTTATATGGGCTATTGGGGTAGGCGTGGTCAAATGAACTTCAAATTTTGTTTCAATATTTAGAGTGCTATTCTTATCAAATATACCAAGTTTCAGCTCGATATCTGCGTTATTCGACTTTATGCCACTTTTTTGGCAATTCGGCCCAGTGTGCAGCCGTCTGTTATTTCATCACCCATTGTAACCAATGTGGAAATTGGCCAACGAAATGTCAGTGGTGAAATTAACTCAAATGCGCAATTCGACGAACATTCTAGTATGCATTTAACAAACATGTCTCAGCAAAACGGTTCGCGATCACAACACGTAAATGTTGCAACGCCACAGCAACACGTCAATGTTGCAACGCCACAGCAACACTTCAATGTTGCCACGCCACAGCACACGTAAATGTTGCAATGCCACAGCAACACGTAAATGTTGCAATGCCACAGCAACACGTAAATGTTGCAACGCCACAGCAACACGTCAATGTTGCCACGCCACAGCAACACGTAAATGTTGCAATGCCACAGCAACACGTAAATGTTGCAACGCCACAGCAACGCGTCAATGTTGCCACGCCACAGCAACACGTAAATGTTGCAATGCCACAGCAACACGTAAATGTTGCAACGCCACAGCAAAGCGTAAACTTTGCTACGCCACACCAATACGAAAATGGCGCTACGTCTCAGCACCACGTAAACTTTGCTACGCCACAGCAATACGGAATGGCGCTACGTCTCAGCACCACGTAAACTTTGCTACGCCACAGCAATACGTTAATGTCGCTACGTCACAACAACACGAGAATTTTGCTACGTTTCAGCAGAACAGAATTAGGTCAATCGAAAATATAGGTCAGTGTGCCACGAATTCGGGGAATTTTGTTCTTAATACACAACAGCCAAATCCATACACGCAGCATGGAGCGCAGAGTTTTAACCCAAATATTTATTTCCCATCGGGAACAAACGTAATACCCAACCATTACGTACAATATGAAAACGCCGAAAACTGTTATGGAAACATAAGCGAGATTGTGGCTCTGCTCCCAGAATTTAATCCCTCGTCCGGGAAATCATTAGATTCGCATCAATTTGTACGACGTGTTGAAAGTCTGAAAAACGCATATCGTTGGAGTGATCGTAAAATAATATTTGCGGTCCAACAAAAGATGTTAGGTGCTGCTCGATATTGGGTGG